>CAICTM010000592.1:0-57657 GCA_903772945.1 Seminavis robusta
CTTTATCATACAGAAAGGGTGAGTACTCTTCTTCGTGGAGCACTTGTGACTTGAGCCGCCCCTTGAATCCCTGTGTATTGTCCTGAAGGCGAAGTGCATTGGTCTGTTCCACGGTCCTTCCGTATAGAGGCATGAGGTCAATCTGATGGGTTCCTTCGTACTTTTCGTAGGCCGGTGTGCCCGTCTCTGGATTAAAACCAGTGGCAATAATGGATTCCACCACGTACTGCGCAAAGGTGGCAAACATCATGGTGCTGCGGGATGCCTCTTTGCGCTGTCCATTCTTAGTGCGAAACAACTGCTCCGTCACATCTTCCATGGGTGGCAGACTCTCCACCCACTCGGGATCGGCAGGAGGAAGATGACGGCTGTAGTAGGACTTGTCGGTCAGAGAATCCCAGGAAGCGTAGGGTGCCTTGCACGAAAGACCATGTGGACGATGATTGCCCAACGAACAAAAGTAATCCGTCCCATCGCGATTGTATGCCGTGGCAAGTTCCAGCAGCGCTGCGGCTTCTTCCATTGTCAAGTCATTGTTGTCCTCATCGTTGGACTGCACCGACTGGATCGTGGCCAATAGTACTGGGAGAACCAAGCATAGAGCAGATCGAAAGAATTTCATTTTTTCTTCTTCCAGTTGTGTGAGAATTGAGTGAGATTTGTGGGCGGACTTGTTTGTAGGATTGCAAACTCCTCTACGGTATGAAGGATTGCAATGGTTAGTTTGGTGGGACGGTTAGCTGTGCGGTTTGACAGCGTGGATGATCGTTCCTTTCCATTCCAATGCATTTTTGACTGGAATGTACGTAAATTTTTCTGGGTAAAGTGGAAGAGACTTCACGGACACCCGCTGACTAAATAATGCAAAGCTGGAAAGACTGCCTCAAGATTGTGCCGAATTCCGAAACTGCACAAGTGAGGGTAGTTGGGAACATTTTGAAGTTAAATTTACAATATGTATACCCCAACGACCTGCGCAATTCAAAGCTTTGTCCACAAGGTACGCTTTGGAAGTTTACTACATGTACGATGGTACCAGCAGCTGTGTCAGGTACGGTACAGTCAACGCTCGCTTATATTTATAATCTTGTATTTATTCGCTCTATAATATTTAAGAATACTCCAGTTCCCACATTTTTAACTCTAACCCTATTTTAGTACTAGAGCACGTACAATTCTACGGGAATAGTTAGGGTTAGGGATAAAATCAATATTTATTCTCGCTGTTATATTTACTGAATTCCTGAATCCCCCCCAGTATTTATACCTGAATGTTGACTGTACTCACGTCCAAAAATGTTGCAGAATGCGAGTGGCTCAGTCGGAACGTCGGAACCATTCATCGTGAACACGTACGTGAACACCCCAAGCCCCAAGTGCCATCGTACCTCCCTACTAGCTAGTTAGTGCTAGCTAGTGCAGGTGTTGAGGTATTAGTCTATGAATGTGGTAAAAGTCGAGGTGTTGAGGTACATATTATTGAAGCTAGTCTTCATTACCCCAATGACCTCAACACGGTAATTTTTACTTTCAGCCAAGGTAACCAAGCCTGTGGAGTGTGGAGACAATCGAAACGAGATCAGGCAGTCTCCCAGAGGGGGGAAGCGGAATCTGGGGCCAACATGACATGAGCTCTCAGACCGATGAAGTAGATCATCCAACTGACGCTACCGTACTACTAACATGGTTCCCTAGCCCTTTGGAATGCATCAAATAATGCCCAAGCCCACTCGGAATTTCTCCTCCTATAAGGGCTGATTTTGTTGGGACGAGCAACATCCAGTCCGATTGCGAAACATGGCCAAGTTCCCCTGCTGCGTGGCCGATGAGTTTCTGACTTCCTGTACTTACATTGTGCTATTATTAGACCCTTGTTGCCCTGGAGTTGGTCCAGGCATTGGCCCAGGAGGGGACAGATGTGGGGGCAGGCGATGGGAGTTATACTTATTTGTGGTGCTGTGCATGCAAGACCGCAGAGCCGGAAACACACTCTGTCTGACCTATCACAGTACTCTTTTTGGTTTTTTCTCACGTTAGCAAATTGGATCAGGCCATCCGCTCGCTCCCCCGTAGGGAAGGATCCAGACCAAGGACTACCAGTAGAATCGAATGGATTCATTATGCAGTGTACCAGTCCACTCGATTGAGCTTGTATGTGACCATGAATTAATTCTTGATCCGAGTGTGAGTTGTTCCTCGGACTTCTACTATAGCCAGAGCAAACTGTTGCAGCAACTATGGTAGAATGTGTTGCCGGTTTACGAGGGGGGGAAGTCAAGCACGCCACTTTGCACGAACTCGGTTTGGGTTTTGGTAACTATAAGGAACCCCTGTTCTACGAGTGTTAACCAGCCGGAGACTAAACAAGGTATAATATGATGTCCGAGCAATTGGCACCATGGATACCGTAATCATCTGTAAAAAGCAAAGAATTCTTGTTGCCAAGCTGTGACTATCGATTTTTTTGGTGGTGTGCGTCTTGGCAATTTTCGAGGAGTCCAACGAGGAGAGGGCACGCTTTTTAGCAGTAGCCGGTTGGTGCTGTCATGATTATTGATAATGTGGGTTTCTGCGTGCCCAACATTTTAAGCCCCTGTCAATTGTTAGATGATAGGAAACCCACACACCTGAGGCAAGTCAGATGCCTCTGCCGCCATGCCCTCCTCCCAATGGAGCAGCGTCCGGTAGAGACCAACAGTTCCAAACATGTATTAGCTAGCTGGTTGCTTCAACATGTTTTCTTCCTCCATAGTTAGCGGCTTTGTTAACCACGTAGCCAAAGCTTGTACCCTACCGTAGTAAGCTACTTCTCTTCATCTCCAAATCTAAAGGAGTCATGTCATCACCCCTCCATTAGATAGATGGTGATGCCTTTGTCCAACCAAAGATGACTGCAGCACAAAAAAACCGTGCACCTAGCTGTTTACCTACCGTATCATAGAAAAATCCAATATAGAATCACCGAGTTGTAGAATATCTTCAGTGAGATGTAGAATTGGTGATATCAGAAGATCCATCTGCCCCAACCAAGATGTCAATGGTGATTTCGTAGAAGGCCTCCCCAGCCAGCAAAGAATAGAACACTGATTGGTTGGTGGCTGTCAGAGTAATCCATCCGGGGATGTTGACACCATCACCCCAACTGTCAGACACAACCAGTCTGTAGGTTGTGTCAGCGTTCACTGCGAAGAGAGAGTAGTAAAGATAATCTTTATACTCCAGTGGACCAGCTGATTCCAATGTGTCCCAAACACCAGTCACATTGGTTTCCTTCTGCCAAACCCATGATGTTTCATCTGGATAATCATCAGTTTGGATATTGAGCATGACATCAGCACCTCTGTTTGGAAATCGTCCAGGCCAATCCGGTGGATCTTCTATGAGGTCAGAACAGGTGGAAACAGGAGGAGTTTCATTTAGGGCACAATCACACCTTAGAAAAGAGCAGAGATGCTCTGGGACAGTTCCAGTTCTCAGGAACTGGTTCCCATGTAGTCTCAGCCCCATTGACGCATCCAGTTGGCTGGGCAGTGTTCCTGTCAGGTTATTGTTGTGAAGACGCAGAGATGTCAAAGATGTCATCATATCAACTTCAGTTGGGATTGTGGCGGTGAACTGATTGTCAGCGAGGTAAAGCTCTTGCAACGATGTCAGGAGCCAGAACTCCATGGGAACTGGGCCAGTCAACTGGTTGCCATTCAACCACAGCATGTCTAAAGCAGTAAATGCACCAAACTCCGAAGGAACTTGACTGGACAACTGATTATTTGATAAGGCAAGCCATTCCAATGATGAAGTCAGGAGCCCAAGTTCAGACGGAATGGTCCCCATCATTCGATTTTCATTGAACATCAGTACAGTCAAAGCCGTCAAAAGGCCAAGCTCGGAAGGGACTTGACCGGTGAGCTGATTTTGATTGAGCCGTAACCAAGTCAAAGCAGTCAACTTTGCAAGCTCAGAAGGAACTGGACCAGTCATCGAATTCTCATCAATCCAAAGTCGTTCCAACGTGGTCAGGAGCCCAAGCTCTGAAGAAATCGGACCAGACAACTGATTCTCAGAAAGGGAAAGCTCTTTCAATGTGGCCAGGAGCCCAAGCTCCGAAGGAAATGGACCGGTAAACTGATTCTTATATATCTTGAGCTCTTCCAATGAGGTCAGGAGCCCAAGCTCGGAAAAAATCGGACCAGACAACTGATTGTCACCAAGCTGAAGAGTATCCAATGAGGTCAGGAGCCCAAGTTCAGAAGGAATTTGATGGGTCAAGCGATTTTCGCTCATCTCCAGGCTGTTCAAAGCTGTCAAAAGGCCAAGCTCGGAAGGGACTTGACCGGTGAGCATATTTCCATTCAACCATAACTCAGTCAAAGCAGTCATTGTGGAAATTTCAGAGGGAATTTTGCCAGTGATCTGATTTTCCTCTATAGTCAAATGTGTCAATCCAGTCATCTCGTAAAATTCTGTTGGTAACAGAGATGAAAGTGTTCCAGCAATATCATTGTCATCAAGAGACAAACGAGACAAGGAAGTCAAGAGCGCAATCTCAGGTGGCAGAAATGGGGGAAGACCAGAGAGCTGCAGGTGTTGCAGATCCAGAGATGTGAATTGTCCTTGGCTGTTGCAAGGAGGTGTAGAGTTTTGCCATTCATAATATTTTCCATCATAAAAAAAAAATTCAAATCCACTTGAGAACCAGTCGCACTCTTCGACTGTGTCATCCATCCATCCATAACCCTTTATTAAAGGATTCCAGCTTTCTCCTTCAAAAGCATAGAAAAATGTAGCAAGGGCAAAGAGCTGTGTCTTTCTCCAATCTGAAAGGAATGTGATGTTCTGATGATTGGCCAGCCATTGCCATCCTCTCCACTGTGGGGTCTCACTGCCATTGTTGATGCTGGCAAGAGTATAGTCAGGGAGACTATCGAATAGCAAGTCTAGATCCCCAGTGGGGGCAGATGATGGTACTCCAGAAGGAGTCATGGACCCATAAACCGTCGGAGCATCTGTTGATAGGTACACAATCACCTCTGGCTCCTTCTTTTGGGTTCCTGCCACAGCTCCCACAGTGATTGCTGCCACAACTAACATCATGACAAGGAAGAGTATAAACATCAGCCTCTGTTTCTTCCTCTTTCGTTCTCTCTGCTGGACATGCTGTAGATCGACTGGATCTGCAGCGGGCCTAGTTTGTTCCTCTTCTGGATCTTCTAGAACAAGATCTGCCACTGCCAAATGTTGGTCATTTGTTGATGGAATGTTGTGGTTGGTGCTGCTGCTGGGTGGTCCCGCATCATGTGGTTCAGCCAGAGCAGAGGAATCGTCGGGATCACCCATCTGCACTAACGATTCACCCTGACCAGTGGCACTGGCACCAACTAGGGAATATTGTAGAGTAGTTGCACGCTGCAAGGCTTCTCCCGGTAAACCCATGTAGGCCCCTGGTCTCGACGGCTGATGTTGTTGCCTGTGCAGAGGTTCTACTGCGAGTTCTGCACTTTGCCAGCTTAGATCATTTCCAGTTTCAATTTTTTCCATTTTGGCAGCCTCGTTGATTTCGGTTGCCATTTGCAGGAGGTCCATATTATATCTTGCAGCGCCTCTGTGTTCTTCTTCCGTAAAATGATCGTCCTCTTCCAACTTTTTTTGTGCTGTTGCCGATCCTTTGACAGGCATACCCACAGCATGTGTCTGTCCCTTTGGGAAAAACGATAGCTGGTGGCTTTGTGGAGTGTCAGAGATCCAAGCTTCATTGCCAGTAGCAAGTGTCGCCATGGCAAAATCTGTAGTATAGTTGGTAGTGCCTCTATTATTGTCACGGAAGTTGTTTTCTGCCTTCTCTTTGGAACTACTTCCTTGGGCATGATTGGCAGCATATTTTTCCATTTTGGCAGCTTCATTGATTTCAACTGCCAACTGCATGCATGAGGTGGTTGCTAGTACCAGCAGTGCTTGGTTTTTCTTGACGGATATCTTCTTGGTCATTGAGATGCTTGGCGAGCGCCAAGCTGGTGTGATCTGCCGCAATTTTCAGGATTTCTTCTTGGTCATCTTGTTGTTGTTTGGGTTTCCCTCTTTTTGGCAGCTGTGGATTTGCCCCCACATTATTGTGGCTGGGACGAGGCAAGGAAGAAGGAAATGGCTTCTTCTTGGTGACTATTTTATTGACAGCTTCTTCGTCTTTGAACGCTCTTGCACTGGCGGTATCTTCATCCCTTTTCCATTGTGCAGCTTCTGCCTCGGCTCTTTTCATCAGAGTATCTCTGATGACAGGGTCGAGTGACAGTCCTTCTGATGCATTCCCGAAATCTTTGCCAAGGGAACGATTTCCGTCCCGAGAGTGACCATCTTCCTTATCGGTATTACAACCAGTGCTCTTTCCCTCTTTCATCCTGATAATGATCGATTCAATGAGATATATATTGCTAGCTAGTAATCGTCTGTCCAGTGGAGTTACAGTCAAGTCGATCGGTTGTATCGCTCATGCTGTGGCAACTTACCCAAATAGAATTTGCCGCGATTCTATTCAGGATTGCAACCTCTCGGGCTCGTCGCGTTTTGGAAATAAAGGGGACTTCAAAGCTCCTTGATTTGATTTAAGTGGCAGTATTTAAGGTTAAGGCAAACATCGTACAGTACCGAGATTCGATTCGATTCTTCATTCGATTCTTCATCGTCGGTGATTGATACCTTGCACGGTACCAGTACTAGCTAGCTAGAGTACCGTAGTGTACAACCCGTACTAGTACCGGTACCGGTATTCGTGAGGTCACCTCACGATTTAAACATAGAAGGGGGTCTGGGGGTGGCTCGTGCAATTTACTTTGGCTCTTTTGAATAGGTGCAAAGAGTACAAAAGCTGATTCTGCAATTAAGAGGCCTTCTTGAAGTGCTTTTGGTGTGTTAAAGCATGCACTAGTAATTAGTAAGGATTGGTTCAAAGGAAATCCTTTCACGTACTTTAAACCATCACTTCTGGTTATGGTTTGAAGTGTACCAAGAGGGCTAGATGATTTAACACCAGATGCATAAAAAGCTAGTAAGACATTTACAAAACTTCAATGAATTCCTAGGAATGTCCTCCAGAGAATTACAGTGGAATCTAGGATTATTTGGCAAGCCGGTTGCCGGTTGTGCATGTACAGTTTTAGAGGATTTGGCTAAGTGTAGCAATTTGGTGTAGAATATACCAATGAACCGCTCCAAGCTGGGACAACTGCTGCAGGCTGGGAACAGCTACAAGCTTAGACAACAGCTACAGCTATAGGCTGGGACAACCGCTTCAGGCTGGGACAGCCACTACAGGCTGGGACAACCACTACAGGCTGGGACAACAGCTACAGGCTGGGAAAACAGCTAAAGGCTGGGACAACAGCTACAACAGCTATAGCTCCAGGCTAGGATAACCGCTTCACGCTGGGACAACAGCTCCAGGCTGGGGCAACAGCTAAAGGCTGGGACAACAGCTACAAGCTGGGACAACAGCTATAGCTCCAGGCTAGGATAACCGCGTTACACTGGGACAATCACTACAGGCTGGGACAACAGCTCCAGGCTGGGATACAAGCTGGGACAACAGCACAGCTACAGGCTGGGATAACAGCTACAGGCTGGGAGGACAGCTCCCACCTGTCACCCTGCGCGTACCACACCAGAGAGGTGCTGGCCCTCATTTTTTGCCAAGTTGGACTTCCTGTTGCTAAATGAGAGTTATAATTGTCAGTGCATTCTCGAATCAAGCAGTGGGCATTGTGACAAATAACTTTCTTCCAGCCGATTCTTGACCACAGGATTGATTCCATCGGGCAGTTGACTGCTGTATCTCTTTGCGTATGAAGCCATTTGCTGGAAGCGCCATTGGTACGACTCCCAGCCGTTTTGTCATGATCACGGAGCATGACAGGCGGTACTTCGTTCCTTGGTGCTTTTTATGCTGAGAATTTTGACGGTGGCGACGCTTTGGGAGATCATGGTTTTCATGCTTCTGGCGAACCTTATTGGTTTGGTCTCTTCTTGTACTGAACTCACTGGGAATGGTATTGGCTCCTATGGGCTCGTTGGGTTGGCTGAGTGGTATTGTGAACTACTGATTCAGCTCTGATTCTATTTTATGCACGAGTTTGTGCTTGGTGCTTTTTCAAGCTGAGAATTTTGACGTTGGCGACACTTTGGGAGACGGTGTTGATGCTTCTGGCGAACCTTCTTGTGTTTCTTGGATGCCATTATTTCTGGTCTCGGCTCATAATAAAATTCACTGGGAATTGGAATAGCTGGCTGGTATTGTGAACTGATTCTATTTTATGCTTGAGCTTGTCTACCAACCAATGACAATGACGACGCCAGCCTTCTATGGGCGGGAAGCTCGAGCCAGCTGATGCTCTTTGCTTGTTGGCCTGTTGTGCTTTTTGAAAAAAGCATTGCCAGCCAGTAAAGCACTTGTGGTGAAGCATTGCCAGTAAAGCACTCGTGATGGGACACTCGTGATGGCCAGCGGTGTGTGAAAAGATCCAGTGTCTGGCCTCAGACCGAACCTTCCTGCCCTAATCTTTTTAGTGCCAGGATCTTGGCGGCAGTCGGCAACCGCAATTGCCTTCCACAATGTATCCAAAACAAAAGGGTCTCCTCCTTCTTCCATGGCAAGGGGAGGGAGGCTGTCTGCATTAAACTCCTTAGAAGAACTTACATAAGATCAGCACAGTCCTTTTTAAATATACCCATGATAAAGAGAACGCCATCAGCCAATAATCGAAGCAGACGAAGGAAGCTCAGCCATGCTTTGATCCTCTTGATTGGTATCATTGCCTCTGCCTTTCTCGAACTGCCAGCTGTCGCACAAGAGCAGTGCATTTCTCAGGATGACAAGGAATGCAAATCCTCCAAAGAATCCCCTAATAAGAAGGTGAATGATTTGGTTCAATCTTGGTTCAAGAGTAGAAGAGAAGGTCTGCAATTCCTGCAGGACAAGGTTTTCGGACAAGGAGGTGGCGACGATAAGGTCAATGGTGCTCAGCAGCAGAAGAAACACATGGAAGGTGGCCCTTTCTCGCATTTGTGGAACACCCGATCCTCCCGTCAAAAGCAACAAGAAACGGCCGATCAGGAATCCAAAAAACACGAACAAGAAGCCGAGCATTTTCTGGGGGGTGTAGCGTCACTACTGAATGCCGAAAGTACCACCGATGCCTTTTTAAACTTGGTAAGTGGATCCGATGACAATGAACGAAGTCAACGGACATGGATCGAAGTCATCAAGATTTTTAGGGAGCATATCAAAGAAGTCAAAGAGCAAGTGGATCGGGCGTTTGGAGACCTGGGATGGAATCCAGTGGAGCACTTTAGACCCGTGTCGGCATTTTATCTGTTGAGAGAAGAGGAAGCCAGCAAAGGTCCCGTCTGGAAGAGGCGGCGTCATCGATTCTATCCCAAACTGAAAGACGTGGAAGATCTCAAGGAGTTTCATAATGCATTGTATTTGAGTGAGTTGAGTTACGTACACACGGTCCCTGCCGTAGAAGAAGGACTCCGGTTGTTTCAGAACGATAGTTGGGCTCTTCTCTATGCCACCTGTGACTCCTTGCCACATGAGCCGGCACATTTCATTGCCATTCGAAAGACGGCGTCTCCGATTGCAACCACTGGTTTTGCGGATCGCCTCAAGGGCATTGAAAGCATCTTGCCATGGGAAGCGAAGAAGAAGTCGGATGACTCTACTAATAAAAACCGACAATTCTCCTCAGACGAAGATACTTTGGAATTGATCCTGGTGGTGAGGGGCACAAAGGAGCTTGGAGACATTATTTCGGATGTTTCGTTTGAAGCTGTGGACTATCGAGAAGGCAAGGCTCATGGAGGATTTCTGCAAGCTGGAAAGTTCTTGGTGGATACGCATGTCGAGAGCTTTCGTGAACTCTTAAAGTTATCCGGGAGAAAACTCATGAGGCTTACCATACTCGGGCATAGTCTCGGTGGTGGAGCGGTAAGTACTGTACATGGATGATCCCAGGCTGCTGCTGTGAAGTTTGCAGTGCTTGGCATACTCATCTCAAGTTCTCTGCTGCTGCTGCTGCAAGGCCGCCATTGCTGCCATTGAATTCAACGACTACGATTTCATTGAAGCCTCTGCCATTGGTTTCGGGTCCCCCGGTACCCTTTCCCCGGAACTTTCGGCGGCATACCAGGATATCATCACAACAATTGTCTCGGATGCAGACGTTGTTCCTAGAATTGGTGTTACGAGTATCATTCACCTGCATTTGCGCCTCATGGCTCACTCGCCTGGTCCTTCACTCTGGGAGGATGTTTCCGAGTTTGTAGAAGATCTACGAACCAAGCTACCCAGCAAAGTGGTGGACGTTTTGCTGGGCGGCAAAGAAAAACTAAGCAACAAACTGGAGGAAATGATTGGACCCAAAAAGTACCCGCATGTGGAGGCATTGGAGGAATTCTTGAAGAGCCAGGAGACCAACAGCAGTCAGATCGGCTGCTGTGAACCACCGGGTACTTGTATCCACTTTTTTCGTGACGGGATCTCCTATTCGGCTGCGTTCACGCCCTGTTCGTACTTTTCTGAGGTGGAATTCGTTTCAACCATGATTGATGATCATATGGTGCGTGCCGGATATCATCGTGCTTTGGTCACGCTAGCTCGGGATCTGCTGGACGACCTCGATTTTCGGTTCGAACACCAAGTGTTGCCGGACACTTCATAGGACAGACGTGACCACGCTGTCACCCCACAATTCAGTACGCACAGGCAGACAAGTCCCAAGGAAATAGAACGCAAGAGGCAGACGGGAAAAAACAATACAGGCTGCCTGTAGCAAAAGCATAATATAGAATCTCTAAAAATCGTGTGTTTATGCATTCATGAATGATCCTGGATGATACGGGCGCTACTTACATGCCTACGAGGACGCGGCTTCCCCCTCCAGCTGTTCCTCGTCTTCGGCCAAACTCACATTCATAAACCGAAACGTCTTGCCGCAAAAGAGTCCCTTATCACTGAGCTTGAGTTGTGGAATGACCAATAGAGCCATGAACGAGAGTGTCATGTAAGGTGCCCTCAGTTTGGAACCATTTTCCTTGACCAGTCGGTCTAGCAAAATGTATTCATCGGCAACATCGGGTCCATTCCCAGTACTCATCAAACCCGCCACGGGCAGCGGCAGAACTTGGGCTTGCCCATCTTTCGAAAAGGACAATCCCCCCTTGACATTGATAATGGCATTGACGGCATCAACCAGATCCTGATCGGTGCATCCCACGGCGACAATATTGTGAGAATCATGAGCGACACTGCCCGCAAAGGCTCCCTGTTGCAAGCCAAACCCCTTAATGTATGCCGTGGCAATGGGAGCATTTCGATCGTATCGATTGACATTGACAATTTTGAGCACATCGGGATCATCACCACCCGGCTGCAAATGCTGTTCCGATGTCACCAATTGTCCATCGTGAGCGACAATGACGCGGACTGGTCCGGGGTCATTCCGGGCAATATCGTCGATAGTAATTGGATCGGTACGATCAAAGAAATTGATGGGTTCTGATACAGGAACACTGTCAAAGAGCGGTTCCTTGTGACGTGCTACACATTGACCATTGATCCACGTTTCTTGCACATCAAAGTCTTGCAGATTGTTGACCACAATGAAATCGGCATTGTCTCCCTGTCGCAAGAGTCCCACTGGCAGCTTATAGTGTTCCACGACATTTTTGGATGCCGCTCTCAGTACATCAAATAGATTGTAGCCCAGCTTGACGGCTTCTCGGACATGCCAATCCAAATGCCGTTCCCGCAGCAGATCGGGATGCGTATCGTCGCAACAAAACATGGTCTGTTCGGGATACAACCCCAGAATGGGGTGCAACTCGTCAAAATTGCGAGCCCCGGATCCTTCTCGTATTTGGACCTTGAGTCCGGCGGCAATCTTCTCCTTGGCTTCTGGCAACGTGAAGGATTCATGATCGGTGGTCATTCCGTGTTTGGCGTATTGTTCAATGAGTGGACTCCGAACATTGGGGGCATGTCCATCGACGGGCAGTCCCCGGTCCAGGGCGATTTGAATCTTTTCCAAACAATCAGGATCTTCCGCAATGACGCCGGGCCACTGAGTGTTGTCGAATAAATAAATTATTGTGAGTTGATCTCATACTTATCAGATACAAACCATCTCTTTTGTACAATGCTTGATTTGACTGTAATGAAAAGACTTACATTCATCATTTCTGCCAGGTACACTATTTTCCCCTTGTAATCTGGATGATCAAACAATTCTCTGATATCGTCTGCGGTAATCTCGGCACCGGCAGTTTCAAAGGCCGTTGCTGGAACACAGGAGGGCGCCCCAAAGAAGAAATGAAAGGGCACTTGTGCCGCATTGTCCAACATGAATCGAATGCCTGGCATGCCACAGACATTGGCAATCTCATGAGGATCCGTCACAATGGCGACCGTGCCATGGCTGACGGATAATCTGGCAAATTCGCTGGGTACCAGTAGTGAGGATTCGACGTGCACATGAGAATCACAAAAGCCGGGCAGAATGTATTGGTCCGTGGGAATAGTAGTGTCATCTTCGGATAGTTCCTGGATGGAAGCAATGGTGGTTCCCTTGACATGGACTTGTCCCGGAAATATCCTACGATTGTGAATGTCGACGACCTGACCTTGAATAATGGCATCACTACTAGTACTTATTGGAGGTGTTCGTGATGATGATGTTGACAGTGAGCGAACACCCATTGACTGGACAACAAGCCTCGATTGCCTGCCACTGTTGCTGCTGAGCATTCCCAAGCAACGCCTCAGCGAAGGAACGGTTTGTCGAAGCATTGTCTCTGGCCTTGCTGTTGTTGCTGCTGTGTGAAGAAATTGTGAGCCTCTCTACATGTAAAAGCTCAGCTCTAACGAGGAAGGAAGATCCAGAGCAAGGCTACCATACGTGTCGGTACCGGTACAAGAAGGGAAGGGAAATGTTCTGCTTCAGTCTCATGCAGAGTCTCGGACCAAAGTGGAAGCAACGATGAAACATCGACGAAAGCACGTGCGCCGAAAACACAAAGATCCATCAGTCCCGATAGAACTGGGACCGAACGTCCTGAACGTTCCTATCCCCTTCCTGCCACTGAAAGGAGGCTTCTGGCCACCATAGCAAACTTGCTATCTAGCTAGCGGTAGGTCAACACCAGTAATGCTCATCAGCAACGCTCATTCAGAACTGGCCCGTAACCATGTCCGTTCATTTGGCAACTGCAAAGATTCGGACCTGATAGGTTGATCTGAGAGCCAGCTATCGGCACGGTACCAGAACAAGGTAAGGTGTGCCGCCTAAAATGCACGTGATTGCTATCTTGGCTGGATCAAACACACAAACATCCAACAAAATTCGCAATGGCCCTACATACATGTACCTCCGTTGAGGGCTATGAAACAAATCCCAGGGAGGTGCCCCACAGGGATGCAGTAGTAGGTACTGGTACCGTACCTGGTACACAGTGAACCCAAAAAAGTACATGTACATAGTACAAGCGAAGCCAGCCGGGGCCAGGAACAGAGAAAGTGGGGTTTAGAGGGGTAGATTATCCAGGAAGCCGTAAAGGTAGCTTCTCCCGCCTCGGCCTTCAGCCCGCATTTTCCAGCCGCGGAGACACCCGTCTCTTCTCTTGCGTTGCACCTCTTTTTATCGCCCCCCTCGTGCCTTCGTCTGTTCGAGACCTCGGAGTCTATTGTTCCTGTCATTGCACCAGCTTCTACTGTCGCCTGTCCTCATCCTCATTGTACCAGACGAAGTGACAAAGTGACCACCGCGGTTCACATTCCATTGTTGTCATTGTTGGAACTCATCAAAAATGCCAAAGCGCCGAGGCACCATTGGTGGCAACGGGGGTCCACCAAAGCGTCGACAAGGTCTTCGTGCGTCTTCTTTAAAAATCAGGCTTGAGTCCATCATCTTTCAAGGCTTCGACTACGAGCAGGACAAGACTAACAACGTTCCTAGTATACGCCTCAGCAATGACGAGGCAGAAGAAATTGTGACCATTTGTGAGCAGCATCCTTCACTGGCCACCAGCACATTCCACAAAGATATTACTCCTCTTGCATTCTTGATCACATGCAGAGCAAGCTTGGCTGTGATCCAATCGTTCTGCCAGAAATTTCCTGACGCCTTGAAGGTGAAATGGACCATCGCTGCGGAGTGGGACAAGTGTCTTAACGGTAACGCTCCCAGGAAGAGACTGCACGAGAAACGCTGGCGTTCCTCCCCTGAAGGGCTCCCGCTAAAAACGGCATGTTACGTAGCAGGCAACCTTGCTCGTGGAACCATCTCATTTCTTGTTGAATCGTATCCTGAGGCAGCCAACAGCAACTCAATTGTTGATCTTCTTCAAAACCATCGCACAGCCACGCTTCGGGATGTCAAGCCACTGGTGGATGCTGTTGTCCGATGTGGAGGCTTTCAGCAACAAGAAGGGGACCAAGCAACAGTGCTTGAATGTGCCTTCCTCTATTGCCGCTACAAAAGTGTGATAGAGTACATCATTCCACACTGCCCACATGTTTCACATTTTAAACATCGATCTTACGAGTCTGAAGTGCGGGTCGATCACTCTAGGAATATGGCGAAACTGTTGCCTCAGCTCGTCAAATTGGACATTGATATCAACTGGAAACTTCTCGGCCCAGCCTCCTGGCAGACTTTCACAAGAGTGCTGCAGGGCTCCCATCGCTTACAAGAGCTCACTCTGCGGCTTTGGAACCAGGGCCAGAGCTGGTATTGCCCAGGGAGTGGTCGCCTGGTTCCTCACTGGGTTTGGGCTCCTTTGAATTCTGCAATTGGCTCCATTCCCACGCTCAAGACGTTGTTCCTGACCAAAGACCTCGACATGCCCAATGGGGATGAGGGTGTCACAGACGCAGTTGTGAGCATCTTGGGGCACAACACGTTGGAAAATTTGACTTTGAAGGGCTTCCGGGCAGACCTTCATGCCATCATCCAAGCATTGAAACAGTCTGGCACTCTGCGAGAGTTTCAAGTCCAGGATTGTGTCGAATGTTGTCACCGCGAAGAGCTTCTGGAATATTTGAAAGCTGAGAATACAACCTTGACTCGCCTGGGAAGCCACTTTCTGGGTGCAACAATGCCTCCTCGCTGGCGAAGCAACTCGGTGGGCTGGTACGATGAGCTTGGTATCCAGCTCAACTACTATTGTGAGCTAAACAAACTAGGCCGTGGCTTGGCTCGGGATGCCTCAACATCGGCGGATGTTCTTGCTGGTCTCCTGACAAAGGCGATGCTCACTCGGGACAACACTCTGGGCAAGCTGTTTGGTCTCTTGCGTGAGTGCCCAAGCATCTGGTGCCCAAACTAGACTGCTGTCATGATTTTCTATCAAATATTTGGTTTCACAGAGCATTTCACGTTCTATGGGAAGAAAGCATGGAGTCAACCAGCCACACGAGAGGCTTGGTTTGTATTGGCAGCCAATGCGACGAACATTTGCGATATTGTTTATTTAGGAACAAACATGCATCCAACTCTTTGGGACTAGCGAATAATCCACTACTCTAGCTAGCTAGTAGGTAACACTTGGGCTTGTGGGGTTTCTTCAGCATGTTTGCCCCGCTTGGACTTTCCCGGCAACCGGTAGAGAGCTAGGAGATCACTATGAAGGAAAAGCATCAGGTCATCACGTTCTTGGACGAGGTCTGTGGCCGCGGTGAGGAGTTCCCCAGCACATTGAAGTCAGCAAGCAAAGCTGGGCTTTTCAGTGGTCTCATTTGTGGCTTGCACTAGCTCGTTGCTGCTACTGTACAAGCCAGACGCGCGCGATGGAGGAATAGATACAGGTAGAGTATGTCTAACCAGTCCTCTTATGTTTCTCATTTTCTTGGTTGGTTTGCTTTGTTCTGTTTTACTATGCTGCCTCGGTCCATACAAAGGCTTGAAAGACTCGGGGGTCAAAATCTGTGCTCTGGTCATCCCAGGGGTACGCATCAATATAATTCAAGTTCTCCGAATTGAACTTGGCGCACGCATACCATCGAAGCGCAACCGACAATGCTTCTTCGTCCAGACATCGTATCCTTGCAGTATTCATTGGCGCTTCATACTCACTCAAGCTGATGCCATATGCGTCCACCGCGCCGCCTTCTGCGGGTCTGTTCTCAATGGACTCTGCTCCAACTTCCCGCGATAACATTTGTTTCGACGGCAGGCTGTCAATAATATCAAACCAAGCTTTGTCATTGTGCGCTCTTCGAAGTTTCAAAATAGACACGACGTGTTCATGAAAGAAAAGCGTGCAGGCAATCTTGGCTTTCTTGAGGTCGCGCGTCGTGGTTGTCGTTGTAGTTGTTGCTGTTGTTGTTGTCGTCGTCGTCGTCGTCGCAGGGGCTGTTCCCGAATTGTTGTTGGTCTCACTGCTGCTTTGCACGGACGGTGTCTCCCCGTTAGTGGATTCCTTATCCGCGGCGGCGGCGCCGCCACCATCGCTTGAGGCGGCCCCTCCCGACTCGCTACCATCCGCCGCTGCATCACCGCCCTCCTCGCCTTCGGCATTTGAAGAGTCTTCGGTCGCAACGATCGGCACAGTACCTTCCACCAACACCCGAATCAGTTCATTCAGATGTCGCTCATCCAAAATGTTGCCTCCAATCACTGTCACGAACTGATCTTGCGACAGCAATTGGTTCTTCAACAAGTAGTCGTGTGAATCCGACGGAATCAAAAAGGCATCCGCCATGACGCCCAATTCTTCTCGCACTTTCGGTAAAATGGAGGGAACTTCTTCGTCGATCACAGACTTGATGGTTTCGTCAGGCAACCCCGGATCATCTCGCGGCTGCCCATTAAAGTCGGGTTCGGTAAAGTTGATAAAATGATGAATGCAAAGCAATGGCGCAATCACTGTACATCCATTGGTGCTGCCAGGATTTTTCCCTTGATAGGTATCGACCTGAGTCACTCGCAACCTACCGCTGTTCCACAGATGAACAAAATCTTCATGATATAGCATGTGCAACGTTTCAATTTGTAGACGACTCTTGGTCAAACGTCTCTGCAGTTGCGGTGCGGGCGGTGCGGCAGCACCGGCATGTTCCGGCATGACGACAGTCGTTGGCTGTAATAAGTGTTGCGGGAGTTCATACTGTTGTACTTCGCTTTGTTGGCAAGCCTCTAATATCTGCAATTCCTCTTGTTCCCGTAATGCTTCCATTTCCCGTTCACTTTCCTTGAGGGCGTGTTCGAGCATCCATTGATCATCATCGTCGGGTGGGACAGCAATCATGGGCGGTTCATCAATGAGGCCCACCAACTCGGGTTGTACTTCGAGTCCGGACAGGTAGAGGGCTCGTTCGAGAGCGACATGATCGGCATACGTGCGTCCACTCATTTGGCGTCCAAACTCGGGTCTGTCGGGCATGAGATCGGGCATGATCATCCAACCTCCGTCGAGTGATGGCGGTGGTGGCACATTGGCCCCCCCTCCTGTCAGCATAGGATGTGTAATGCTGGCGCGAGAGACCTGTGATAACGATGGATGGAGTGCCGGCGGATCCGTCCTGACGACCGTGGCGGTGATGGGTTGGGCAATTTGCACTCCAGGTGGTGGAGGGGGCGGGGGAGGTATTTCGCTGGGTTTGGGTTGATGCATCATTTCCCTCATCATGGAACTCATGGTTCGTTCCGAAGGTGGCGGTGGTGGTATGCCCTTGGGTGATTGTTCCTTGGATTGGTCGTGATTATTGGTAACAACGGCCGTGGCAGTACCGGGAACAGCGTGACCGACCACCGTTTCATACTTTTGTTGGCCGTCGCCCACGACGGAGGACAGCCCCCCGGGTGGACACATGGCTTCGGTAAAACTATCGAGAAGTGGTCCACACGTTTCTCCCAACAGCGTTGTCGGCGCTTCCTGTCGTTTCATTTCATTGAGCTGCGTTTCTACTGCCGCGCGATTTGCTTCGTATTGGTCTTTGCTGGATTCTTCGGCTTGCTCTAATGCGAGACTGGCCAGTGTTTGTACCTTTCTAAACTCGAGCTTTAGATCCATCCCAAAATCGTCTGATGGGAATTGTTGTTGCTGTTCGAGAATGGTTTGTAGCATATTGGAGACTCGGATCGCATTGAGACTATTGGCCGTTCGTTCCTGTGTATGTCTCGTGGAATAATAGTACCCGTGCTTGGGAATCTCCAATAGAGCCGTCTCTACAAACTGCAGACCAATGGCGTAGGCGATTGTGAAGAGCTTGTTCTCGTAGTGACTTTCAAACGCCGTCAGGATTTGATTGTTGAGAGAATAGTGTTTGGTAATGGGAGTGGCTCTGTAGGCAGATAGCGAAGCAGTGGTTCTGTGAATTGTAGATCGTCGTGCCACCAATGGAGGTGGTTGCACTATAGTGGGCCTGTGATTGGTGGTTGCCGGGGCAACGACAGCTGTCGTAACGCTGGCTTCAGTACCTGGCGCTGGCACTGGCACTGCTACAGCTGGGGCTGGTACTGGAGCTGGCGCAGAGTTGCTGTTGCTAGTAGCGTTGGTGGCACTGGGAGCAATGGGTATTGGGGGTACAGGCTGCTCCGCTCCTGCATTCTCCGCACTCCGTTGGCGCATCAGCTTTCTTCGGTCTTTCGAGCGAAACATCTTCATCTTCAAATCTAAAGACGGCTCGAAGCTCCAGGTGATTGTTGTTCTTACTGACTGAGCAGAGCTGATGCTGAGCAGCAATACCAACTGATCAGGATGATACCACTATCTTCTATCTCTGATCGAAGATAAGGTCCAAAGAGATTGTTGCCTTTCTAGGATAACTCTGAAAGGCGTCAATCTCCACACTTATGAGCGTTCCTTCTGGACAAGATGCTTCCAGATCGGATATCTTGAGCTCTGGGTGGGTGGTCTTCTAAAGCCAGGTGGTGGTATAAAGACCCCAGCAGAGAGCCAAAAGGTATCTGAAGATGACCTGATGCCAATGCTACCCGTCACTCTGATCTTGCCTTATCGTGAAGTTACGGTTGTAGGCAGGTTCAGAGATCGTTGGCTGCTATCTTCTTGGCCGTTTCACACCTCTTAACCCTGATATTCTACCTCAGGTTACGATCTTGTTCAGCCGTGCAAGACTCGCTACCCCTTGTGCACTGTCGGAGTTGTTCAGGCCGCTGTTAAGAAACACTGCCACCAATATATGTATAGAACAATGGCTAATCGCACAAGGTAACGAGACACTTGTGGTGGCAACTCAGCTTACGATACAAGAGGCTCGAGCCTCGGCTGCACCGTTGATCGATGACGGGTGTGTAACGTAACGTTGCCTTGCCTGGTTGTTGGATGCATGCAGGAAGGAAGGTCGCAGCGTGCATGCTGTTAGTGCTCGTTGTCTGTCCGTCTACCGATGATACCAAAAGGTGTGGAGCGCCTCAATGCGCGGCGGCACTAACGTAACCTGGCACGCCTTTTGGACATCCGTTGAGGCACACTCCTTAATTCCATTTTTGGATGCTGCGGGAGGACATCCAGGGTCCCACAAATTTCAACCATACATCTCCGCGGCGCCGCACTTCGATGCCTCCGTGCTCGTGCCATCTCTCCACCCTCCCATTAGATCTATTTGCATGAATCATTCTACTGTACTCTAGCTAGTACTTCCACTTCATCAAGCCCCAAATTATGGCATTACTTCGTTCTTCCTGACTGAACACTTTCTTTGTGTCTGCCAGCTAGCTTGATACTTGGTTAGTTTATTCCCAACCTCTAGCCAGGTAGTAGCGAAGTCAAAGAATGCGTACGGATTGTAATGCAACCTCTATTGGAACACTGCGAGAACGAACTCCAACCAGCCCCGGGCTGGCTGCCTTCTTGCTACAAGATATTGGAGGATATACTGGTTAGGAAAAACTCATGTACATGGTACCTGGTGTCAGTGCCACTACGGTACGTACACACCTGGGTCACGCTCCAGAGAGGTGCAGCATGGCCACGTCGTATCTAGTTCCATCAAGCAAGAGGATTACACAAACTGATTGCTGTCAGTCAAAAACACCTCCAAGCTGTGTTTTGATTGCAGGGTACTAATCTCGGTAGGAATCTGGCCTGTCAGCAAATTGGATGATATGTCGAGGGTTTCCAGGGCTGTGAGAAGCCCCAGCTCTGTGGGGAGCTGTCCAACAAAGCTGTTGTTCCCTAGTTTCAGGTGCTTGAGGTTTGTCAGGAGACCAATTTCCGATCGTATAGCTTGCCCAAGTTTGTTGTGACTCAAATCCAGCACTCTTAGCATGGTCAGTCTTCCAATCAAAGAGGGGATATACCCGTGCACCATGCTATTTTTTAGACTCATAGCCTCTAGAGAGCCTGCAAGGTGCAGGAGGGGTGTAATAAACATGAACTGGAAGGGTTCCGTGAACCCCCCGGCCCCTTCCAAAAAGATGGACTTTAGGGATGTGAGCAGAGCAGTTTCGTTTGGAAGGCCATCAAGAGGACTACTGGTATCAAAGATATCTCGCAGATCAAGGGTTTGATATTTGCCTTCGTCATTACAAACACTGCCCACGTCATCAAAACGCTCAATGTAGGAGCCGTCTTCTTTGAAATCACCATGCAAGCTCGAGAACCATTCACATTCTGATTTCGACTCGTCCAGCCAACTTTCTCCAACGCCATGCAACCAATTGGGTCCACCAAGGGCATAATAGATTGTTACCAGTGCGAAAAGTTGGTGTTGCCTCCAGGATGTCGGACCACGAGTGAAAAGAGGGGAAGCAGTGGGCACAAAGGAAGGCACAGCAGAATGCCGAGGCAAGTAAATGATTGTGTCTTCTCCTGTTTGCAGACCAAAGACCAATGCCAGGGTCACTGAGATTGTCACCACCGCGAGAACCATGATGGCAATGTACATGTATTCCATCTTCTGTAACCCCCCATCTTCAAACATGTAATTGCGCTGTGGCAGGTCCTCAGGAATCGGCACACTGGTTGGGGAGTGTTCCACATCGCCCGCATACAAAGGATCATTGCCACTATTCCGATTCTCCCTAGCTTTTGTGGTTGCTTCCACTGAATCCATGCCACGGCGAACAGTGTCTTCTGTTGTCGCTCGTCCCATTTTGTTGTCTTTACATAATAATGAAAGCTTGGATTGTCTCCAGGAAGGCCCCGTCATGCGACTAGCAGTCGCCAAAAATCGGCCTAAAGTCGCACACGGCATCAAAGTCGCATCAAAAGTCGTATGTAAAGTCGCATGAGAGTCGCATGAAAGTCGTATGCGACTTTCTCGCACGACTTTCAAAGTCGCGCAATATTACTATAAGCAAGGCGACAGAATCGCGTAGAATCGCGGAAAGTCGTTTGAAAAGTCGTATGAAAGTCGCGTGCGACTCGCGCACGACTCGCACGCGACTTTATGAACGACTTTCAGCGATCCCACGCGACTTTGACCGATCCGGGACTATCAGTCGCATGACCGGGCCTTCCAGGTCACCAACTTCCTTTCCAGACGTGAATTTGGAAATGGCAAGAAGACGGGAACTCTGAACCTTGGTACTCGTGATTCGCAGTAACGAATCCCAATATCTTGGATCCTTTCTCGTTAACAATTGAGAAAAGATACGGCCGGCCCCACAAACTCACACCACAGCAACTAACAGTACGATAGCTCGAGTAATAGTCATGTCCTCTTTCATTTGCTCTCTTGTCCTTCTGTTGCTGGCTCCATTGGCATCCTGCCATGGTCATCATGGTGGAACTGTCTTGGTCCTGGGCGCGACCGGACGCACTGGTTCCTTGCTGTACAAAGACCTAAAGAAAACGAGCCGCCACGAAGTGCGAGCCCTGATACGAAGTACGGACAAGGCCCGAGATATTCTAGGCTGCGACAAGTGCGACGAGTCCGAAGGAATCTACTTGGGCGATATCACCAATGTGACATCAATGATACCGGCCTTTGAACATGTCCAAACGGTAGCCATTGCCACCGGATTGAGTGGGAGAGGATCGCCCACGCAGGAAGTCATTCGCTCCATCGAATTCGACGGGATCCAGAATGCTGTGAAGGCACTGGCACAAGAAACCAACATTCAAGCCTACGGCGGTGTGTCCAATCTTCGAGTGGTATTGTGCAGTTCCAGGGGAACCACGACACCTAGCAGCGGTGTTTTCGGAGATATTCTATTCTACAAGTTAAATGCCGAGGTATTCTTGGGTAGCATTGGCATGACCACCTCGATTGTCAAGCCTTGTGGGTTGTCCACTCAAGCGGGTCAAAATCGTACACTGGTAACAGTGCACGATGATGCGCCAACTCCCACCGGATCACAAATGATACCCAGAGCAGATGTAGCAAGAGTCATGGGGCAGCTTGTCCTGGAACCTCCAACCCAGAACTTGCGCTTTGACTTGTGTTCCATAGAAGGACCGGGAACCAAAGATCTACCCAGCCTTATTGAGTCTGCCAAATGGAAATGGCAGCAACAAGATGACTCGGGGAAGCATACGCATCACCACCATCACCATTCAAAGGAAAGCCGACGTTCCCTGCAAGAATTGATTTCCCAAACCATGCAGAGTGTGCCCATCAGATTTGTTCCAGCCAAGTAGGTTGGCCCAATTGAATACCGGTACCAGTACTACTAGCCAGATAGCATGTAGTGCAGTAATCGAAGAAGACATCCCATTGAATATGCATGCATTTAACTTATTAGATTCTAGAGCGCGCTTCACGTATCCATTCATTCACTTGTGCTATTCTCGACATGACATTTTCCAAAGAAGCAAAACGACTTGGCACAATTCTTAACGTGGTTGTTGGGGTGGTTGGATCATGCCACTGTTCATCATGCTGTTGTGAACAAACTGCTGCGGTTGCTGCTGTTGTTGTTGGGGAGGAACTTGCATGTAGCTCTGGCCCATGCCCATAGAAGCAGCAGGAGCACCCTGGCCCATAAAACTGCTATTCATGTTCATGCCAGGATTCATGCTGCTCATTTGCGGTTGGCCCATCACAGGTTGCTGGATCTGCTGCTGTTGCGGTTGTGGAGCAACGCTGCGAGGCGACGACACGTTCGTCCACTGTGACGTATCATTGTGGTATTCGGGGAAAGTCTGCAAGAAGGTGTCTCGAGTACTCTCCCAAATGGCAACACGTTCCGCCGCGGCTTCTTTCATGTAGCTGGCAATCACCTTCATGCTCTTGGACCAATCCATACGACGCGAAAAGGAAATACGGTTAACTTCGCGCTTCAATCTCTCGCCAATTTCATCGCACTCTCGCACGGCACTGACTGCCATGTTGTCGCTCATGGTGGCGTTGCTCATCATCTGATCCATTGGATTACCTCCATTGTATTGATTGTTCATCATCATGTTGTTCGGTTGACCGCCGTATCCGCCTGGTTGTTGGTGTCCGTACCCGCCGCCATACTGTTGTCCGTACTGTTGCTGGTGCACCATCAGCTGCTGGGCACGCTTGTCAGCCCTACCACGTTCTTTCGTTCTCTTGGCCAGAGCATTGCGACGATCGCCCCACGCGAGTTTCTCGTAGCGACATAGCTTGTACTGCTTGTGGAATGACGACATGGTCGCCTGACCAATCTCCTGTCCCAATCGCTTGGTGCGTCGTCCGTACCGCAACAATCCATTCGAAAAGATTTCCAAGGGCATGGCCAATTCGCGATCGCCCTGCTGCAAAACTTCCTTGGCCAAGCGGTTCAATTCCATACCGACAGCACCGGCACCTTCGCCTTGTTCTCGAAGGAGCGTCACGGCCCCTTCCAGCTTGGGCACTGCCTGCAAAATGGCTCCCATGCGAATCGATTCGCTGGAACTCAAAGCCAACAATTCCGCCGAGTCTTCCGTGATGGCTTCCGCCAATTCGCCAACTCCCATGTTGTTAGCCACGGATCCAATCACATTGTTCATGACACCGGTTTGACCAGGGTTGGTGTTGGCCGGAGCCGCCGTGCTGCCAAAGAAACCACCAAAGGACGCCGACGCATTGCCAGTCGTGACGGCACTACTCATGCGAGTGAATGCATTGGACGATACCTCTGGCCATGCCGTGCCCATATCGTCTTGCAATCCTAGAAACATTTTCAATGACTGACTGGCAAACACTTCGGGATGCCCCACGAGTGCATTGAGCCATTGTTCCAATTCTCCAGCCCGCTGCCAGGCAAATTCTGCCGATTGATGCGTCGAGGCTTCTTCAATAGCGCGACCGACGTGCTTGTCGGGTCTGAAAAACAAGAAATAAATGGAGGGAAAACAAGAAAAAAGCAATCCGCAAATTTAGATCGCCTCGAATAAACTAAAAACAATCGGTATAATAATTTTCCTTTCATGCACTTACCTCGGTGGCAGAATAGCTCCTGGACATTCGACTCTCAATCGATCTTCCAACGCCACGACATGTCGGAATCGTCGTCGGACCATCCACACACTGGGTGGTTGTCCCTTGATTTGTGTGGTGAATTGATAGGACCAATGGGGTGGACTACTCACCATTCCCAACAATTTCGAGGGTGCCTGCAACAGTACCGGATCGTTGCAGACAACCTTGCCATAATACGTGGGCACATCGGGGGGTCTGGTGATGGGTACCGATTGTGCGGGCATGACGCGTTGTTGTGGTTGCATTCCGCCGTAGGGCTGTTGTTGTGGCATGGGTGCTGTATTGTGCATTCCCGCCATGACACTTCCTTGCGTGGATGGTTGATAGTATCGATTGGGACTGGCATTGTTCTGCTGCTGCATGGGAGCTTGCGGCTGTTGTGGTGGTGCCGCCATTCCACCACCGCTGTTAATGTCCGGAGCGTGTTCTCGATACATGATTCCTGGGACATTGATTTGAGCCGGTGGTTGTTGTGGTTGTTGCTGCTGCATCATTGGGTTTTGGTTGACGGGTTGTTGCGGCATAGTATTGTTCGGTTGCGGCTGACTGTTCGGCATGGTCGGTCCGGGTTGGTTGATTTGTCCTGGTTGCTGGCTGCTCATCGGCTGCTGCTGCTGGTTACTATTTTGCATACTATTCTGCATGTGTCCCGGTTGGCTCATTTGTCCGGGTTGATTCATCATCATTTGCTGCTGCTGATTATTCTGCATTTGTTGTCCTGGCAGACTCATTTGCTGCTGTCCTCCTTGATTATTCATCATTTGTGGCTGCTGCTGATTATTCTGCATCATCTGTTGTTGCTGCTGCATCATTTGCTGCTGCTGCTGTTGGGATTGCTGCAAATAGGAGTCTTGTCCTGGATTGAGATGCATTCCGGCCATGCGCTGATCCAACGTGTACGTTTGTTGTTGTTGTTGTTGCTGTTGAAGTCTCTGTTGCTCTTGTTGCTGTTGAAGCTGTTCTTCCAATTTCCTCTGTTGTTCGGCCGCGGCTGCCTCTTCTTCTTGACGTTTCTTTTCGGCGGCTGCTGCTTGCGCCTTTTGTTGTTCTTCTTGGTCAATATCATCAAAGAGTCCTCCTCCTCCACCACTCATCATCATTCCACCCAGATCGGCCTTTTTCTCGTCACTGGAAGGACCAGCGCCCAACAATCCCGAATTCAAGAGTAGCGACTTGGACATGTTGTTGTTACTAGTAGCAGAAGCCGGTGGAACTGCCGAAATGACGGGTTGACTCGCCGCCATGGGATTAGCGCTGCTTGGTTCCACATAGGTAATGTTGGGAGCATTGGGCATCATTTGCTGGGGTTGAGGATAGGGAAAGTTGTTGCTGTTGCCGTTGCTCGGTGGCATACTGGCAGGGTTGGGCTGCTGTTGCTGCTGTGGAGGTGGCATGGACATTGGGTCGTGATAGACACTGCCATTCAAGGTCGTATTGGGCATGGCTACTGGTTGTTGTTGCGCCTGGGGAAATGGCGCTGGAGCAGCTACAACAGGAGGAGGAGTATCGTCAATAGGAATGTCGCCAAACAAATCTTCGTCACCATCGCCTCCACCGGCAGGACCACTACTCGCCGCGCCAAGCGTCAAAGACGCCATCAACGAGGCCGTCTTGTCGTTGCTCATCTTTCTCTTGTTGTCACTCAATTGTCACTCTTGTCGCTTCGAATTACTCGAGTCTTGATTTACTTATATTCTCTCTATCACCGCAAGAAACAACTACACTACACAAGCAAGAGCCAATACACACGAACAGGACAATCGATCACCAAAGGATGTCCTTTCGATTTTTATCTCTTGTGGCTCTGCTTTGCTTCGTGCATCCACTCGATCGGCCGCGCATCGCAGCGGGAGAAAAAGATCCACCCAACGGTTACCTTTGAAGCTGGCGCGTTCGTGACGTCGACAATAAACAGCAGAGCTGTCAAATTGATACAGCAACATACGACACCTGATTTGATGTAAGGTAGTCTCCTCAAACAAACAAAAATAACGGCCGAGCAGCAACACTGTGGACAAGGGGACAAGGGGACAAGGGGACAAGGGTCTTCTTTCGATTGCGGCAACAACGTTGCAAGAGTGGGGAAACAACGTCGCAATTGACGGTGCTGTTCCACTAACTTATCAACTCTCGGCCGTCCCAAAGCATGAGCATGCAGAAATCGACAAAGACTAAGAAGGCTAGTAGTAGCGAGGCATCATCCGAAAACAATAATGATGTAGACCTTCTCAAGATAGTGGAGATGCGGATAAGAGGCGACGCATCAGATTTTATGGAGAGTGTTGAAGAGCAAAGAAAATCCAGACAAGCTCGCCGCCATGTTGTACCACCACGGCCACCGCCGCGTGACCTGTCTCAACCCAATAATAATAATCACTCTCAACAACAACAAGCAGATACTATTCTTCCGCCTTGTCGTGTTTCCAAGGAGGATACCTTCGACATACTTAGTCTTGTGGCCGAAAGAGCTGCCCAACCACCATCACTGCCTGACGATGATGATGTTGATCATATTGACGACGACGATCAGGAACAAAATACGAGTACACTGGAACTCACGGAAACAATCAAAGATACAAGAGCAGTACTACGGAACAGCAACAACTCATCCACAACAGTAACCCCACCGACATTGTCGCGAGCAAGAAGGGCCTCACAAGTGGAACCTGGGGCGTATCCTGTGGCTGGGATTAGAGCAATGATGCATCACCCAAGTCGTATCCCATCCACTGGAAGGACGCATGGCATGGACGAGCTGGGATTGGAATTGGTGTCTTCATCTCAAGATGAAACTCATTATGATGATGATCTGGTTCATGCCGACCCAGTGGACGACTCAGAAAATGGGGAGATTGCAACTGCAGAGCCAATTACAACAAGGGCAAAAAGAGTATGGAAGAAGAAACTCTGTCTTCACCTCTCCCTACAAGCCATTGTTGCCATTGCCATTGTTGCCATCATCCTTTTGGCTTTTCTGTTGGCTCCAAAAATGGGTAATCATAAAGAGCTTGGAAAGCACCAAAATGGGGTACTTCCAATCGATCAAAGACAACCACCACCACCACCAAGCACACAAGAGCCATCAAGCTTGCTGGAAAAACTCAATCTGCCGGATTACACACTCACGGAAATGGAGAATTCTAGATCTGCACAATCCAGGGCTTATCATTGGTTAAGCAACAATATCAACAAGAACAACAATGGCCAGAATCTCCCTGTATGGAGACTAAGGCAAAGGTTTGCTTTGGCCACATTTTACTATGCCACAAGAGGTGACAATTGGGTGAAAAATCAAGGCTGGTTGGATTGGGAAACCAACGAGTGCAACTGGGAACAAATTCAATCGCGTAGGGTGCTGGACCAAGCACCAGCTTGTGATGACAATGGGCAACTCCTATCATTGCAATTCAAGTTTGCCAACAACGCGGACGGAACAATACCACCAGAAATATCCCTGCTTCATGAAAGCTTGGAAAGAGTAGTAGTATCTTGGAGCTTCCAACTCAAAGGACACATTCCAACGGAGGTTGGGCTTCTGACAAGGCTGAAAGAATTTGTGTTAGGTACAACACACTTGTCTGGCACACTACCAACAGAACTGGGTCAGTTACGAAGCTTGGAGCAATTATTGATCTCAAGTAACGCGTTTGTTGGGACTTTACCTACTGAGCTGGGCAACCTAAGCAACCTGACAAATTTTATATTTGATGGAGCGAACTTTTCTGGTAAGTGAGGGAGCGACAAAATCATTGCAGAAATTCCACAGTTTGGCTTTTGACTCACTTGATATTTCTGCCTACTGGTACACAGGGTCAAGCCCCACTGAGATTCTTCAATTGTCAAATCTCAAGCACTTGGGTTTCACAAATTGCCCTGGGTTGGATATAGAGGCTTTCCTCCCTGAAGTAACTAGAAACATGCACAATTTGGAGACACTTGTTCTAGGTGGTTGGAAACCTGGGCGGTTGACATCAATTCCATGTAAGTGTCAACAGTTCCTTTCTCTTTGTTTGCCTACTGGTAACTCAAACTATGTTGAAATTGTGTTTTGAACAGCTGAAGTTGGCAAGCTGACCAACCTGGCAACCCTGAATTTGAAAGGCTTCCAACATAATGGCCCCATTCCAAGTGAGATGGGATTGTTGACACAGCTAGTAAGCCATCAAAATGACTTTGTTGTTTGTTGATTGCCCCTTTATGCACTTTACTAAGAGAGATGTATCACTTTTCATAGACCAACTTAAACTTGCAGAGGAGCTCAATCTCAGGCACTTTGCCGAAAGAGTTATCAAAGATGTCGCGTGAGTGCAGTATTCCTTTTCTGTAGCCTGGGAGGCCATCTCTGCTCAATTTTCATTTTTGCTTGTTTCTACATCAGAATTAGAATTCTTAAACCTCCAATCCAACAAGTTGGAAGGAAAGGTCCTTGAACAAGGTGTCCTCCACCTACTCAACAAGTTGCAGCTTTTGCAAATAAGGGACAACCTATTCTCGGGCTCTCTTCCCACTGAAGTTGGTTTGTGGTCTAGCCTTGAGATTCTTTCACTGCAAAACACGAAAATATCTGGCACTCTTCCCACGGAATTGCTTTTGTTGGACAATTTTGCCAGCCTGGTAGTCGTGAACACATCCTTGACAGGCAGCATCCCTCGTGGACTGTGCAACAAGGTAGTCCTAAAAAGGAAGGAAAGTGTTTTGGGGGCAGTTGCTATGGAGTGGCAACTTCTAACCTGTCTGTGTGCTATGGAACAAATCTGTGCGGCTGTAGTTGTGCTCCTTGCTCCTACTAATGGCGCAGAAAGCTTCCATTGATAGATTAATCTGCAACTGCGGCGGCTACCGGTATGGGTAGGGTGCTCGTTTTCGTACTACACGCGATGGCCGCGTGGCAATTGTTATTCAGTTTAGCTAGCTAGTCCAGGATCGGATCACACGGAATGAGTTTGACACTCTATAGGTAGTACATGTACAAGGAAAGGTACGGAGTGAAGCTGATGCCAACTTCTACATGTACAGAATCGAATGACTTGCCCGTAACATACACTACTAGCTAGCTAGTACACATGTAGGATCTAGCTAGAAAGATAGATGACCTGTGACAAACGTGTCCGCATTTATTGCAGCTTCTCTCTGAAGTTTGTGAACAATCTAGCTAGCTGCAAAAAACTTCTGCCTACAGATTCCTGTATTAATTCCCATACTAGCTAGTACCTTCCTTTTCTTTCATTTTACTCTTTTATTGTCACTTGCAAATTCGGATTTCCCCCTTTTTCTTTGGCCAGCTTTTGCAACCACATTGCCAAATCATCACTCTCATCGTCGTCGTCTTCTTGTTTCAACAACTCTGGTTTGTGCAGTGTGAGTTGTTTCAGGCGTTTGGCTCTCTTGACCAACCCCGCCAATTTTTCCCGACTCGTGTTGGGTCCGACATGCCACAACACCAATTCTTCCAAATAGTCCACAGAGAGACAGGTTGGATCCAACAACACTCCCTCATAGTCGTGCGCCAGTGAAATTTCCAATTCCTTCAAATTATGCAGTCGTTCCAGTACCTGATAGCCAGCATGATTGAATTCAATCGGTGGTGCCGTTTTGGGTTTGGGTCGCAGTCGAATGACGCGTAGGGAATGTCGATGGGCGTGGCTGAGTACGAGTTTTTTCCAATCGGCATTGGTACAATTGCGTCCCTTGACTTTTCCGTATCGATTGCAAAAGGCAGAAATGCAAATTTGGAATCGTTCGCAAAAATCCAAAAGCACCGACATGCTTTTGGGAGGAAAGTGTGTCCCCGTCAAAAAGGAACATGCCATGGGTTGAAAGTGGCTGGGTGGTGTTCGAATTTTAAATCGTTCCTGGTAGAGTTGTTCCAAGTGTTTTTTTAGTTCCGTTTTGGGATCCTTGTAGACCAACTCGGTCAAGTCAATTTCGTGTTGGGTCGTTTGAAGTCTCTCGATTTCGTCCATGTGGCGGATTGCGTACTCTTGGAATTGTGGCGAACGGACGAGTCCATTGTAACTATGATTCTTCAACCAGTGCACATTCATGTGTCGGATTCGACCGACGGCAGTCACTTCATCATCACCGTGGCGTGGCTTTTTATTGTTGGCTTGGTCGGGCTTAGTAGTCTTCTGGGTGCCTGGAGGATCCTTCACACTCAAATTCAAATTCAAATTGGAAGACTCTCCTATCTCGTCTGTTGCTGGACGTTTCTTGTCTTCTGCAGTAGCAGCAGCAGTAGCAGCAGCAGCAGTAGTAGCACTGGTTTCTTTTGTTCCCACCGTGTCTTCACTGGCACTTTTTTCTTTCTTCTCGTCCTTCATGGTGGGTCAATCAATCAATGAGGCTCACTTAATTCTATGATATGGTCCGTCACACAATGCGGCACTGTCCCACAGTACGGTACGTGAAAGAGCGAGGTGGGCCAAATGAGAGTTGTAGCCAGGCCACTCAGCGGTCACCACACATTACCGTTCCCATGCAGCCACGAAGCACCACCATGGTCGCCTGCTTTTTTCAAGCTTCGATTGCATGGTGGTTATTTCGGTGCTGTTCCGGCCTTCTAAAGTACTGTACTTGCACGTGGGAGCTGTTCCGGTGGGAGTGAGTAACTCTGCGTCACGTGTATTTAATAGCCATCATGTCACGTTTCCGCTGTTACGTTTCGTTAAATCCTTTGGACGTGACTTGTATACTTTTGACCTTTTTTGGTCGTTTTGGAGAGAAAAATTGGGGAAAACCCACCAAATTTGCGAGGGCCATTGTCTTTTTGACCCACCGGTTTCTTTTGTCCAAGAAAAAGGGACAGCTGTCGGGACAGAGTACAGTAACTCTGCCCCACGGAAAACGCCACCGGTAATAAAGAGCCATTCAAGACGAAGCGACCATTGCAAGACGAGATTCAAGAAAGGGCAAGAGTGTGGATGGTAGGACCACCCAATCTACCGGTACCACTCTAGCTAGTAGTATAATAGTAGAGCTAGGCAGGCAATAGCCCAAGAGTAGCTAGCTGGATGTTGTGTGTGTATTGATGATCTGCAACAAGCAGCAGGAGGGAGTTTGGAACTCGAACGTCGTGCTGCGAAAGAAAAGAAACAAAGAAAGAAACCCAATAGCCCACATCGATACATCGACATTGTCAAGATGCACCATGGTATGGACGACTCTGACTTTTCGGCCGGCCTGAACGATGCGTTTTTCATCATGAACAACAATTCGCAAAGCACCATGGATCCCAGTGAGAACAGTACGTTGGAAGGAAGTGCCTTTAGTGTCTATTCCATGAGCATGAGCAACAATACGAACAACAACAACAACAACAACGATCCACAGACGCGAGACTTTTCCCGTCATTCCATGGCACTGTCGTCGACCACGGATGGAGCCACCACGGTCAGCAGTCTGTCGGATGGGACACCCTTAAGGGCCAGAAGAGCGCTGCAGTTTCCCGAGCTGCAACAATCGAGTGACGACAACATATCGTTGTCAGGACGACACTTGAGAGAGCAAAAACAACGGCGTCTCAGTGCCACTGCCAAACGACGACGAAGAAGACCCGGTGGTCCACCGTTGCCCAGCATGGGGACGACGACGGGGACGACGGGAATGACCAGTTGTGAAGAAAACAGTGCCGAGGAAGAAAGCGATTGCTCAGATCAAAATAATGACAATGACGATGATGATGATGACGAAAACGACATTCCTCCACTCGAACGACAACACACGGACAATAGCATTCTGCAGCAAGAAGAAGAAGAAGAAGACATGGGATCCATTCTAGAAAACGGTAGTGGCATGACACGCATCGCCCCTCCGTCTCCAAAACCACAAATCAAACGACATCATCATCATCATCATCGACAACAATACCCATCCGTTCCCCCCATTGGCTTTGTTCCAGCCGACTTTTTGACCCATGCAGACAGCCAGGAAAACAACAATAATGCCAGAATACCACAGCATGCTACGACAGCAACAAACACAAATCCCACCAGTTTGGCCAGTCTAGTAGAAAAAGACAAGCGCCCCAATACTGTTGAGAATGCTAAGGATGATGACAACAAGTCAGTAGTCTCGGTCTCGGCCAAAAACTTGCAAAAACGCAAACAACGACGCCAACAATCCTTCAAGAAACGACCGTCGCAAATGTCGGCCTATCAACAATTGCAAATGCAACAAAAGGAATTGAAAGCAAGACAAGATTCCATACCAGACTTTATTGTACCACCACCACAACAACAAAACACTAGAATATCCGCCTTGTTGAACCATCATCAAAATGGAAACAACAATAACAACAATAGTGCCCGAAGAAGACCTTCGTACATGGAGGATGTCTCATCCTTGGCCAACTCTACGATTGCCACCCGCGAAGAAGACGATGATGATTCCGAACTCGTCCTTAGTCCCATTGCACCCACTGCAGCGGCCACATGGAGTCGGCTCAAGGCCAATCAGCAACCCAACAAAATACCGCAACGAAAATCTTCCATGAATATGACTGCGGCCAAGGACGCATTCTCTGTAGTGTCCGAGGAAGATGATGATGACGACGATGACGATGACGATGATGAGAGCTTATTGAGTCCACTCAAAGTGACATTGCCACAGGAAAAGATTCAAGAAGCGCTGCACAAATTACACATGTCGCAACCAAACTTGGTATTGCCACTGACAGGCGATGACGATGATGATGATGACAATAATAATACGAATGCAAAAGAAGAGGAATACAGACTCAAACTGAGACAACGGAGTGGTACTACGACAACATCCCGACGAAACATGTTTCAAAAAGCCAAATCCGTCTCGCACTTGGGTTTGGAGCGAAAACTACAGGCACTGCCGGCCAAAGGGGATGACGACGATGATGACTACGACTTTTTGGCATGGAAAGCACCATCTCCAACACCAACAAAAGAACCACAACAACGACAGCAACAACAATCTGACAAGCAGGAGCAGTTGACAAGCAAGATTGTAGATGATTTTGGTCCCACCGTGAGACGACGGAATAGCACATCGGCACGACAACCAGGGAATACACGGTCGTTATCACCTCTGCGAAATCGATGGATCTCGGGATGTAAGGACGGTCTCATTGAAGAGGACGAAGCCAACGTTTTGGAGGAAAACCAAGAACAACAGAATCATGACAGCATGACAGGGTGGCAGCTGGCGACTTCGGAGGACGCAAAAATCCTCACGTTCCATAGAGCATCGCCTCCGCCCACCACCCCCAACCGGAAAGCCAATTCTCCTCGACCACCCGCCAGCAAACCAAAACCAAAATTGGCCAAGTGTAATTCCACTCCCAACTTGTTTGCCAATGATGATTCACCGGCTGTAAACAACAACAATTCGGTTCCACCGCTACCCGCCGAAAAGATTGAATCCATCGTGTCGTTTTTGCTGGGGGAAGGATTGGCTCCTGCCGCAGCGACAACGGAAGACACGAAGATTGCTCCCACATTGTCATCTGAAGACAAGGGTGAAATGGAAGGTCACGATCATGACGAGGAAGAAGAAAAAGATCCGCTTATTAAGCATGCTTCTGACGGGGAATCGTCGACACAAGACACCCCCAGTACCGACAATTCACAAGCATTGGATATGTTATTCCGTTTCGATGATAATGGGAATTCTAGGTCCATTGCTAGTTCTTGGGCCGAAGATCCAAAACAGGAGGATGCCGCAAACCAACAGAGCTCCTTTTCGTCGGCAGCCATGCCAGGACTAGCAACGTATGAGCAGTTTAACCAATCAGATGACGAAAAAGTGTCTCCCAGCTTGATCAAGAAAATAAGAAAAAGCGTAAAGAATGTGGGACAAGCAGGCACGAGGTACCTTCGAAAGAAGAAAGCTCATTCCTTGATCATGACCGCTGCGAAAGACGAAATGGCCAGACTGAGTCAATCAATGACCTCTTTTGAGTTCGGGACGAGCAACCATTCTTCTTCGGGGTTTATCATGGAAAAGGTGGAGGAACAGTCCAGCGAAGACGATGAAAGAACACCTGCTGCAAAATCGGCAGACGCTAGAAAAGAAACTTCAGAGGCGTCGTCCAAGGCACCAAAGCAACGGAATCCAGGTGGTAAGCGAGAGAGCTTCAAGTTGCCCAAGAAGCTTCGTGGCAAGCGATTGCCTTTTATGAGGTCGTCCTCGGTACCCGTTCTTGAGGCAGACGATGGGCCTTCAGACACTTTTCCGGCAGGAACGGGTGTCGCTGTAGCCTTGGATCAGACGGTGCCAGAAAGCCAGGCATTGGACAACAGCGAGAACGACAAACGCCCAACAACAATGACTCAGCCAATTTCACCACCCAAAGACTCATCATCACGAGGATCGGTTTCTCTCGTCTCCGACGCGTTGGCTTCGCCTGTGGGGACTGTCCGGCGCAAAACAAAGCTTTCAAAGTCTTCGTCGTCCAGTCGTCTTCCAGGAATCACACACACTCACTCCTCCCCGGTAACAGATTCTCCGATCCCCAGACGGATGGGTAAGGACACGCAACGAAGGTCGGCGAAAGGACCGTCCCTGACAAGTTCTGAAGCCACGGACCAGTCATCCGCTGTCTCGCCTGCAACACTAAGGACATCAAGAGGAAGCAAACAACGACCGAAAAGGAGTAGTACGGTGCATGAGAAACGAAGCCGCTCCAGAACGCGCCGAGACAGCAATAAGCAACGGTCAAAGTCAGCCTCTTCACGCCCTCGCAAGGAAAAGACTCGCCGGTCTTCCAGCCGGAGCAGAAAAAAGTCGCCATCGGGCAGCCGTCAGTCTCACCTGCATTCGTCCCTCGAGGGATCGTTCCAAAGTTTCTTCGAGAGTGACTCGTCGAATCGGCATTACACCGATATGCTTGCATCGAAATTACGAGACGAAGTTCGACGTTCAAGGCGGGAAACCAACAGTCCAAGGGCATCGTTTCGCCGCCATGCCTCGCTGCGCAATGTTGAAGACCGTAGCGTTTCCACCCGAAAGAGCATGTCTTCAGCAACACAGAAACCACGGCGGAACCTTCAAAAGGCCAAATCCTCTCGCGATGTGTACCCTCGACGCAACAAGTCTCGGGTCGTCGACGAAGCGTCTACTGCCTCCTCCCGTCCATCCAAACGAGGCGGCAAAATGAGGCTTGCCCGACAAGCCAAATCAGAACGGTTTCTTCACAGTTCGGCTTCCAGCATCGAGGGGCCCGATGAGGCTACCATCATGCGCAATAAGACAAAGGCAAAACGTGGCTCTACTTCTCGAGGTAGGAGTGGTTCCTACACGAGTCTACTGGCCACCCCTGTCACTCCCAGCTCCTCCAAGAAGCAAGTGTCCAACCGTCACTTGGTTCGTGAAGAAGACACCACTGACAGCGACCAGGGCATGCAAAGCACTCCTGCTAGTTCAAGGAGATCTGTTGCTGGTTCGCGAAGCAGTCGTCCTCCCGTAGCCTCCGGGAGGAAAAGAATGGGGAAGAGCCAGTCGCTCAGACATGTTCCAGATTTGACCTGAAATTCGGAGATGGCTTTACAAATTCTGTTGTCACGAATGAACCGTAGCGTTACCACGGTATCTACACGAACGCGCCCTCCCTGGTTTAGAGGCGAGTGGCATTCAGAGCGAGACTGGCTGGGCGAGAGCGGAAAGGAGAGCCAAAGACAAACGACGTATAGTTTGGCTAGCTGAGTCAAGTTCTTGCTTCGACAACGAGAGCGGCAGAGGGCAGCTTTCCAGAATGGAACTGAGTGGTTGCATCTTCTCGCTAGCTACAAGTACCGGTAGCAAGGTGGACAGAAGTAATTGGACCATGGCCTCTGAATCAATCTTCTGAACCCCCCCAGCTACATCCATGTTGATGCCATTGTCTTGCTGAAGATGACTGCAGCACAATAAAACAGTGCATATTTGTTTACCTCTACATGTAGTAGCAATTTTGTAAATAGAATTACAGAGTTGTAGAATTGGTGATATCCAAAGATCCATCCGCTCCAACCAAGATGTCAATGGTGATTTCAGAGAAGGCCTCCCCAGCTACCAAAGAATACAACACTGTTTCATTGGTGGCTGTCAGAGTGATCCATGCAGGGATGTAGACACCATCACCGAAACTGTCAGACACAACCAGTCTGTAGGCTGTGTCAGTGTTCACTGGGAAGAGAGAGGAATATAGATAATTCTTAATTTCCAGTGGACCACCTGATTCCAGTGTGTCCCAACCACCTGTCACATTGGTTCCCTTCTGCCAAACCCATGATAATTCGTCTGGAAAGTCATCAGTTTGGATATTGATCATCACATCAGCCCCTCTGGTTGGAAATCGTCCAGGCCAATCCGGTGGAGATTCTGTGAGGTCAGCACAAGTGGAAACAGGAGGAGTTTCATTTAGGGAACAATCACACCGCAGCAAAGCACAAAGATGTTCTGGAACAGTTCCTGAGAATCGATTTCCATATAGCCTCAACCCCATTGAAGCATTCAGCTGGCTGGGCAGTGCTCCTGTCAGGTCATTGTTGTGAAGACCCAGAAATGTCAAAGATGTCATCAGACCAATTTCAGTCGGGATTGGTCCGGTGAACTGATTGTGATAAATCCGAAGCCCCCCCAATGAGGTTAGGAGCCCAAGCTCAGAAGAAATTGTCCCCATCAACCGATTTTCGTTGAACGTCAGCGCTCGCAGATCCGTCAATCGGCCAAGCTCGGAAGGGACTTGACCAGTGAACTGATTTTGATCCAACACCAACATAGCCAAACCAGTCAACTTTCCAAGCTCAGAAAGAAATGGACCGGTGAGCTGATTATCACCAAGATGTAGAAAATGCAACGAGGTCAGGAGCCCAAGCTCTGAAGGAATCACACCAGAAATCTGATTTTGATAAAGCTCAAGATATTCCAATGAGGTCAGGAGCCCAAGCTCCGAAGGCAGTGGACCGGTCAACTGAGTCAGCGAAACATTTGTCAAAGAAAGCACATCCAAGTTTGTAGCCAATGCAATTTCGCTCGGGAGGGAACCTGTCATCATGGTATTGAACATCGCCAGGAAAGTTAGCTCTGTTAATAACCCAACCTCACTTGGAAATTGGCCCCTTAGAAGGCTCCACTGTTCATGCATTTCAGACTCATAGCCCAAAAGCAAAAATTTCAGGGAAGTCATCAACCAAAGCTCACTGGGAATAGTGCCTGAAAGATAAGGGTTGTTCAGCCGCATTGTTGTCATGCTGGTCAACAGCCCCAGCTCACTGGGAATCGGGCCTGTGACAAGGCAGTCGAAAACGTTGATGTCCAACAGACCTGTCATCGAACCAAGTTGCGTAGGCAGAGCACCAGTCAATGTTGGACCAATGTTGATGAGCTCCAAATCTGTCATGCTGTAGAACTCAGATGGGAAAAGGTCAGCTATCGTCATCTGGGCTCCAAAGAATAACAGCGTTAAATGTGTCAAGGATGTCAAAAGGGAAATCTCTGGTGGAACAGCAGGCAAGAAACCCTCTAGCTCAAGATTTCCCAAATTAAGAGAAGTCAGTTTTCCTTGGTTGTCACATGGGAGAATTCCGAAAGGAGGTCCAAATTCATCAAATTTTCCATCCACGAAGAACCCAAATCCACGGGAAAACCAAAGGCACTCTTCTTTTGTGTCATCCATCCATCTGTCACGAACAGGCCGCCACCAGTTTTCTCCTTCAAAGGAGTAGAAGAATGTGGACATGGCAAACAACTGCATCTTCCTCCATTCAGGTAAATTTGTGATGTTTTGGTGATTAACTAGCCATTGCCAGGCCTTCCACTGAGGGGTCTCACTGCCATTGTTGATGCTGGCCAAAGTGTAGTCTGGTAGGCTATCCAACAGTATGTCCAGAGATCCAGTAGGGGCAGATGATGGTGCTTCAGAAGGAGTTATGGAGCCATAGACCGTCGGAGCATCTGTTGATAGGAAGACAACCACGGCTGGCTCCTTCTTTTGGGTCCCTGCCACAGCTCCAACAATGACTGCTGCCACAATTATCAACATGACAAAGAAGAGAATAAACGTCAGTCTCTGTTTCTTCCTCTTTTGTTCTCTCTGCTGGACATGCTGTAGATCAACTGGATCTGCAGCGGGCCTAGTTTGTTCCTCCTCTGGATCTTCTAGAACAAGATTTGCCACTGCCAATTGTGTGTCATTTCTTGATGGAATGTTGTGGTTGGTGTCGACACTGGGTAGTCCTGCATCATGTGGCTCAGCCAGTGCAGATGCATTGTCTGGAATCTGCACTAATGGTTCACCTTGACCAGTTGCACCAGCACCAACAAGGGAGAACCTTAGGGTATTGGCTCGTTGCAAGGCTTCTCCCGGTACACCTTTGTAGGCCCCTGGTCTGGATGACTGTGGTTGTCTCTGTGGAATACTTTCAGGTTGTACTGCAAGTTCTGCACATTGCCGGTTTGGATCATTACCAGAATCTGCAGCAGTTTCAAATTTTTCCATTTTGGCAGCCTCATTGATTTCAGTTGCCATTTGCAGGAGGTCCATATTGTAACTAGCAGAGTTTCTGTGTTCTTCTTGCTTAAAAAGTTCGTTTTCTTTCAACATTATTTGTGCTGTTGCTGATCCTTTGGCAGGCATATTCGCAGCACATGTCTTTCCCTTTTGGAAAAACGATAGCTGGTGGCTTTGTGGAGTGTTGCTCATCCGAGCTACATTGCCCGCTGTCAGTGTCTTCATGGCAGAATCCATAGTATGGTTGGTATTACCATTACTATTGTCACAGTTACTTTCTGCATTCTCTTTGCTGGAACTACTTCCTCGGGCATGATTAGTGGCAAATTTTCCCATTTTGGCCGCTTCATTGATTTCCATTACCAACTGCATGAGGTGGTTGTTAGCAGTGTCTGGAGTTTCTTGATTTTGGAGATCTTCTTTGGCATTGAGATATTCGGCGACCGCCAAACTGGCCTGATCTGCCACAATTTTCATGACTTCTTCTTGGTCATCTGGTTGTTTGGGTTCACTTATTGTGTCTTGCAGCCGTGGATTGGCCCCCAAAATATTCTTGGGGCTGGGAAGAGCCAAGGAAGAAGGAAAAGGCTTCTTCTTGTTTACCGCTTGTTTGTCTTTGAACGCTCTTGCACTGGCGGTATCTTCATCCATTTGCCATTGTGCAGCTTCTGCCTCGGCTCTTTTCATCAGAGTATCTCTGATGACAGGGTCGAGTGACAGTCCTTCGGATGCATTCCCGAAATCTTTGCCAAGGGAACCATTTCCGTCCTGAGAGTGACCGTCTTCCTCATCAGTAGTACATCCAGTGCACTTTCCCTCTTTCATCCTGATAATGAGTGATACTATGCTGCTAGCTAGTATTGGACTGGAGTCGAGTGGCAGTCAAATCTATGGCTCAGTCCTTTCCTGTAAGGTAAGCACCATAGAATTTGCCTCAGTTGGTTTGATGCCTTTCGCCGTTCTGGCACATGAATATGTGGGGGATTGAGGTAAATATGGAGTTAAGGGTAATACTGATTCTTATGTTTTATTCTATACAAAACAATTTGTTACCGCAGCTACCTGAACTGTCATGCTTTTCAGGTCCATCCCAACCTTGCCGGTCTCCCCACACCCCACGGATCCTGACATGAATGCCACGGGGAGGAGAGTGGCAAGTTCACGATGATGATGAACCCCTCCACTTCCAAACAATCAGTGCCCTCCTTTCCAAGCTTATGCTCCCCAACCTGTCTGTCTGACAAGTATGCACACACGCAGGCTAATAGGCAAGCGGCAAGCGTATCACGGAGGATGCCACGAAGGCTTCATCCGATTTTAGCAAAGAGTGGCTTCGTGCGCCCACTTGAATAGTGATCCGCACACCGCTGCCAATTGTGTTTCTAATGTGACTGCCCATCCTGAAAAGAAGCAGGGTCTCAATGTACAGTAGGCAACTGCAAGTGACCTGGGGCATCTCTCTATTAGTCTAATCTTATATTAATAGCTTAACGTGCTACCTAAGCAGTCGCGTGCCTCACGTCTTGACAAAGTGTGTGCTGCACTGTACACTGTACATATCTGGTACACAAAGGCAGCCCAAATGGCACACTAGCTAGCAAATAAGTGGTGGATGCGCCGACATTACGACTAATTGTGCTTCGTCTTCTTTGCTTGAGTGTCATCAGTTTGCACAATGCCACCCCTTTTATTGCCAGTGTGATCATCCTTTTCCGCCACTTCGCCGTCCTCATCATCATCCTTGCCATCATCCTCTTCAGCGGTCCCAGAAATCTCCAACGCAGAAATCGTCGGCTCCATCATTTCTTTCCCCCAAACAAAAACCCCATTGCCGCTGGCCGACTCAAAAGGAAAGTCCTTCCATGTGGTGCTCTTGACGAAGCTCTCCCACTGACAGGAGAACGCGACAATGCGATTCCCAAATTCCACCTGGAAGCCAAGTGTTTTTTTCAATGCGGAGATGAAGAAGTCTATCCCCTTGTGGCTGTAACCGGCGGACCCTGTCTTTGGGCTGATGTCCAGCTCATGGCTTATTCCTTCGTACCTCACCCCCAGAGAAGCAAAGGCTTCTTTCGTCATTTTCGAACGACGAGAGGGAGGCCTTGCATAATGCTTCGCTTGGTACAAATCAAGGAAAGCACTTTCGTCCCTTCTTTTCCTCAAAACCATTACGTCTGCACCTTGAACGGTGCTGACGGTTTGTCGGATGACTACATCGAAATCGGTGAGGTCTGCCACTTTTTCTGCGATCAATTCCACGTCCTTCCCGACTCTTTCTTTATCAGCCTCGCCCTTGTACCTGGATTCCACCTCCTTTGAGACAAAATCTTCTGTGGTCAGATCCCTGTCGCTTTTCGTTGACGACGGGGGCCAAGCTTGCACTAGACCATGCAGGCAACATCTGTACTGCCTCTTCTTTTCCTCTTGACTATTCGCATTAGCTTGGCACAGTGCCCACTTCGCTTCTGCAAGTCGCGCAAGATGATGCTGCAGGATCTCCTCAAAGCTGATCCCGTCTTCGGCAACTAACGGCGCAGTCTGGCCATTGCATGCAAGATAACGCAAAGCCTTAGATGTCGAAATGACATCGCCTGTGATCAAACCGGACTTCAATGCATAGTTGTACTCCTCGCTTGAGTAAAGTTTCGGTTGGGATTCATAGGCAGGGTTCCCAAGTGTATCCCCAATTCGATTTACTTCGGCATGGAAAAGTATTCGGAAGTGACTCTGCAATTTCTTTTCCACTGTTTCTGGATCATGCCTCTGCAGACCATTCAGTGCGATGTAAATTCGAGCGCATGCGTCCATAACATGATTTGTCGAACCGAGGATCATCCGTCGTTCATGTAGGTCCTGGTCTTTAAGACGGAAGGTGTTTAATGTTGAATTAAAGATAGGAATGACTCCACGGAAAAGCATTCGCGTGTTTGTTGCCAGCACTCGAGAGTACGTCCCCCCAAGGATGCTCTTTCCGGGGACACCACATAACTCGCCAAGTTTGTCAATCGTCTCTCGATCCGGACCGCGAAGTTCAACGACGCCTGATTTGGTCGGATCCGTGCCGAATGAAGCATATTCGGCATTGAATGCTCTATCGTCAGTTTCAATACCAACACATTCAATGAATCGCTCCAGACCAGACCCGACAAGGACTAGCATCACGTCTTTGGCCATATTCCTTGCCCTGATTCTGTTGTATATCACTCGCACTTCATCGACAAGTCCTCTGGCGAGTTCTGGGTCTTTTCCAGCCTCATCAATGATGACAACAAGTTCTTCCAGCGTCTCTGTTGCCTGGACATCAGAGTCGGAAAACCTTGCCCACCACCGCTTGGTTTCGCTTGATTCCATTCTCGCTCCAACAAGCTCACCGAATCGTTTGATGGCTGCATCGTTTCTCCCATCGTTGTTACGCCGGGAAACTTCGCTGACAGCATCAAGCAGGTCACTGTACGTGGGGTCGGCATAAGATCGTGGATGCAAAATTCCCAGTGCATGACTGCATGCTGAACTCAAAACGCGGTCCTTTGGCTCATATCCAGAAAGGGCACCACCGTCCCCAAGCTCGCAGTATATAAAGGATGCATCCTTGAACTTTCTCGAGAGGTAACGTTTTGCATACCAGGATTTTCCGGCGCCGCTTTCGCCGGTGATAACTAGAGCTTGGCCCTTTGAATAGTCAAGATTAAAGGCGATGTTGATTGGAGACATGGCACGAACAATGCCTTCCACATACTCTTTGTGCGCAATCCCAACTTCCTTGCTGAGTGTCCCTTCCTTCCCGAGAGCGTCTTGATGCGTTCGGCGCAATTGAATTCTGACCCTCTCGCCGGGGAAAAGCACGCTTCGGACTGTTTGGCAATCCCTCTCAGCGTCGAAACTTTTCCTTTCAATAACAGCGGTATGGTACCTGAGTAGCGTTATGCTGGATTCGTTTAACTTTGAGATTTTTTGTGTAAATGCATCTTTGCTTTCTTTGCCATCCCAAATCAGCTGTCCACCACTATGGACGAGGCTGAAATGAAACGCGGCTTCTTCTCCCGCGCTTTCAGCAAATGCGAACATCGCCAAGTCCTTCATATCCTTTATCGGATCATTCCCGTTGTTGCCGCTAGACCCCGGGCCTATTGTTGTCCCACTACTCCCTCGGTCTCTCGTATCAGAACTGCCCTGCAAGATTTTTCGCAATTTATTGACCAAAGCCGCCTCGATTTGCTCTGATTCGTGTTGCTGCCAATCCGCCTCTTGAAACCACTCCACCACCGTTGATGCCACGGCCACTTCTTCTTCCTTCTTCATGGTCGAAATTTCCTGAGTAGACATTGCACAAGAAGTGCTCTAAAAAGAATGAGTACCACAGCGAAGCACGGAGAGAACACGGCGTGGACGGTCCGGTTACCGTATTATATTAGTTGAAACGAGTGCAAAATAGGGTGTCCGTACCACTCACAGCGAAGACTAATAAAAGCCAGCGAAACTAGAAAGATAATAACTAGATGTATACGTAATATAGATGTGGACCGAGGTGGGATAAACCATTTTGCAATTTGCACATTATTAGAGTACTTCACCTCGCCCCCCTGCCCCCCCACTATTTTACTGTAGAAACAGCTGAGGGGGGCATGCCTTTAATTACGGTTCCACCTATTATCTCTTTTAGTCTTATGTACCGCCCGGCGTCATTCCTGGGCGACCCGGAAAAAATGCTCTTGCACGAATGCATTGCTATAACGGTTTACGGTGGAAGCCATAGTTTACCCACGAACACACAGTTTACTCATGAGTAAACTATAAATCGTTGTTTCCCCATGACTCATGGGGAAACAAGCTGTTTACGCATGACTCGTGGGGAAACAAGCTGTTTACGCACGAGGTCGTTGTTTACCCATGAGTCGTTAAATCTTACTAACAAAATCACATTGTTTCCCCACGAGATCTTTGTTTACTCATGAGTAAACAGTAAAAACCTTGTTTACTCATGAGTAAACACTTAAATCCTTGTTTACTCATGAGTAAACAATCGAATCCTTGTTTACTCATGAGTAAACAAGCCTTTAACTGTTTACTCATGAGTAAACAGTCATGGGTAAATAATGACTGTAAGTGTAAACCGTTTCAACGGTTATTCCCATTTCCGGGTGGCCCTGTTTCGTTGGTGTGAAATATACCGGCACGATGCTTTACATCAAAGGTCGACTTTGTGAGATCCAACACACGGTCCAAGACACAAAAACTGAAGATGCCAGATTCTGGTCCCAGAGCGAGGCACTGACATTTTACCCTAGACAATTACGAATCAAGAGATATCGAACGGCTACGCTGTTTAACCCTCCACGATGGCACTGACAATCTTGCATTCGGGAATAGCACCTCCTCATTACACGGCCTTGTTATTTTCAAGAAAAGAAAAAGGACAACTCAAGTTGTAAAAACTTCATCGGCAGATCCTATGACACCAGACTTCGTGTGGAACAGGCACGATTTCGAAGACCACCTATAAGATCACCTCAATTCCAACTACCTAACCCAACCTAAGAACAGACTGACACACCGAGAGTGAACACCCAAAGCCCATGTCCATCCCTAACCCTAAAAAGATGGACCACAGTGTTTTGGGCTATTATTACGTTCACTCCGGTCCATCCGTCCATTTCATTAGGGATCGGGTTAGGGTTAACCCCTTCCCTCTTGGTTTTAACTCTAACAGCCACCGCGGCAAGTGAGCATCCTCAATGGCGTCTCTCTCAGTCTCCCCCCTAATTTTCCGGGTTAGAAAACCCCCTTAACTCTCCCTTCCTCCCCCCTTCATCCTTCCAACCAAACCATCATCCTCATTTTTTTTACAATCAATGTAAGTTATCGCCATATGTATGAATGTATGAATCGTTGTGTATGCGTGTGTATGAATCGAATCGTTGCGTATGAATCGTTGTGTATGAATTGAATCGTTGTGTATGAATTCTTAATAGCCGTATCGTTTGTTCGTTAGTTGTCTATAATCACCGTCAGCAACTCCAGAATGATGTAAACCACCTAAACTCTCACAAAAAAAAACTCCTTCTCCCAGGTCCGGACCAAGAGCAAAACACTGGTGTTTCACCATCAACAATTACACCCTGCAGACCTAGATCGACTTCCAGAGGTAGATTATTACCTCATATATGGAAAAGAAGTAAGCAGCACAGGAATACCTCACCTCCAGTGCACTGTCTGCTTTAAATCACGGAAGTGGTTATCACAAGTAAAAGCCACCGTAGGCGAAGCCCATTGTACAGTAACACGTTATCTAGGTAGCTCAATAGAGTACTGCAAGAAAGACGACGACTTCGTCGAAATCGGAACACCACCTCCTCTTACTGAGAAAGGCAATGACCTCGAAGCCTTCAAAAACTCTGTCAAAGAAGGCGTGTATGACATGAAAACCCTCCGAGAATTGCATTCGAATGTAGTAGCGAGCCATGAAAAATTCTGTATAGATTACATGAGAGACAACCAACCCAAGAAAAAACCAGACTTCTACTCCCTCTGCCCTTCGCAACAAGATCTGCATAGATGGTTGAAAATAGCACCTTCTAAGCATGAAATAATTTTCATAGTGGAGGATCCAGAAGGCAACCAAGGGAAGACCTGGTTTTCGGAATACTATGAATACCTCAATGACAATGTCCAGCTAATCCTACCAGGCAAGAAAGCAGACATGGCCTACTTGGTTGAAGAAGACAAGAAAGTATTCCTAATAGACTGCCCCAGGAGCAAACAAGGAGAATTCATTCAATATGATTTCTTAGAAGAATTAAAGAATGGGGCAGTTAACAGTCCCAAATTCCATTCAATTATTAAAAGGTTCACCACACCCTATGTTGTGGCGTTCATGAATGTCCAAGCTATCAAACGACAGATACCTGATCTTCCACCTATAATCTAAAAATTATTCAATAGCAGGAAAGATGAATGGAACTGCTACAGGAAGTAGCTTCCTTTTAAAAATATTTTTTACTATTTTTTAATATTTAATAAATTCCAAGATAGACTTAGTCTGAATAGATTAGCCGCCTTTGTAACCCCCTCCTTGATAGGCTTAGTAACCCTATTTCCGTCAGAGTACCCGAAGGCCCTTAAAGTCTTTTCCCTTCCATCGAGAAACACATCATTGTCGATGTATCTATGACTTCCCACCCAAACAACCTTCATCAGTAGACTCAGAAGACTGGTGGATTTATGTCCTACCAACTCCAATTCAGTTTTTGCAATTCACCTAACGTAAACGAGATGGAAGAGGCTTAACTTCGACCTCGTAATCAAGAAAAAAATCCCTTAGTTGCCCCTCAGTCACAGGATCCTTACAACAAACAGTCACTAATAACCCCGCCTTCCCGTTTCCAATAACCTACATAATCATACTCAGTAAACCCATATGAGTTCTCCATATGAATAAGTTTCTTTACCGAGTTGTAAAAGAGTGTAGCATCCCGTCTAGACTTCAATTTAACGACAAACCGCGTCTTATCCTCCATGTTAAGTCCTTAATAAATTATGACCAATAAACGCGACTTCGCCAAGGCCTCCGCCCAAAGTTGTTATAGCCGCGATTGTAGTACCCACCCCCACTGTAGTACCCCCGACCAAAGTTGTTATACCTGCGACCAAAGGTATAATCAGGTCCAGGTGGTAGGTCAGATCCAGATGGTCCCCACTCTGATTGTATTGAGGCGGTGCACTCCATTGCTTTGCATCACCTTCCGATGCCTCTTCATCAGAAAAACTCTCTGAATCTCCAGACTCCTCCGAAGTCTTTTTAGGCTGTAATTTATCCAGCTTAGCCTTTTTCGAAGGACGTTCCTTGCTTTTACCCTTATCTAATCTAACAAAAGTAGTCCCCTCCTCCGAAGTCCTCTTGGTATGCTTAGGAACCACCTCCTCTCCATCAAGTGTAGCCATCACCTTCTTCATTTTAAAAAGCGTCCATACTTGGAACATTTTGAAGTGGGTTTTCATTTTTAATGTCGTTGTTTTTAACAAAATAAATAAATAAAGGAAAATCAAGAGTGTAACCCCACCTTAAAAGGTCACTTAGGAATTTATGGATGAATGAACCCAACCAACTCCGACCCCTCTGTCGCATTTTTCCTCGACAACTATGTTTATCATAACTTGTCTTTATACAACAGTTAACGATATGATGGCGGCCATGGCGTTCTTGAAACGCGATACCGTAACTGAAGGCTTCCTCACCTACAGTCACACACTGAATAGAATGAATCTATTCTGCCTTGCCGATGAAGAAATCGATGATGTAAAATCCCTTTTCCCTGACTACAGAGTCATTGAATTAGACGACGATGCCATAGAACTCGATCAACCCATCACCTTCGAAGCGCTAATGCTAGTAAGTATGGCAGGTGCTGACCTTATCCAAACAAAAAATCTAAAGACCACCCGAAGCCGGTTAATCGAACGATTGAATCTAAATTTACCAGCACAGACAACCTTCGTTCAACCGCATTAATCTTTCAGATCCTAGATAACAATACTAACCCAGGACGACCCCGTAGTCATCGACGAGGATTAAGATAGCTTTAAACCCAATGAGGAATTAAATCTCGCTCGACTAGTGACTAGCAAGTAGCTTCCGGATACTCGGCACACCTCGGGATGACGTACTTCACCGGTAAACACGTACTTCACCGGTAAACACAAGATCCAACCTTAAATACCAATCACAGTTGCCGATTTAGATGGAAATTAAGGTCTATCTCATCCATGCATGATCACTTAGGCGAGAGCACGTGCAACGACCTCCACCTCTGCCCCCCTCTTGCCTCCACCTAGGCCATGGAGTCCTCGGTGCCCTCATAGGCAAAAATGATGTTGATAATCTGGAAAGATGCAAAAAACCACTCGATGGTTTCGCGGCGGCCTTGCATATGGGTGATCCCTAAGTACAGCTGTGAATAAATATAGCTCTAAGTACCATACCTATCATGTGACATTTTAAATGAAGTCTACCCCCGAGTAGATTATGAACTTACTGCACTCGGCATGAACTTCTCCAAAAGAACCCTTGGGTCTTGGCTGGTGACGTAGGGTCGAAGTGCTTCCACCTTCCACGAGCACGATAGGCGCGACAGGCAATGAGTACAAACAACAACAGCAGAACGTTCGAACCCTAAGCGCAACAACAACCATCATGTCTTCATCTGTTTGGGTGCAGCTCTGGTATGAGGGAAAGAATCAACCGTAGGGCCGTTCCGTTCCAGTCTACGAATCTGATCTTGCAGCCGGTCGAGAGTGGATCATTGCTTCAGTGATAGAGGCCGCTAAAAAGCAGCTTGAGCTGGATGCTGCGTTGCATCTAATATTTGCCTACCCCCCAGGAATCACAGGAACCACACCACCTTTCTCTGAAAACAAGGCCATTGATCCTGGTGACCCTGTGCCCACTGGCAGCACTGCCTCCAGGCATCCCTTGGTTGTGGTGGCACCCGCTCAGAAGCAGCAGCAAGCAAATCGTAAGAAGTGTTTCAATTCTTATTCCACAACAATCAATTGTAACATTTGTCCTGCTTCCCCCCCTGCTTTTTTTGCTCTCGCCGTTTCCCTTTGACCTGCAGAGAAAATTGACTACGTGTATGCTTATGTGCAGAAAAAGGAGCAGGAAGAGGCCACTTTACAACTGTCGAAACCTAGATTGTCACGATACCAAAGAGCTGTCCAAGACATTGGAGTTAGAATCGACGCTCCAGAGTGGGAAAAGGATCATCTCGTGAACGAGTTCAACACTCTAGATTCGAGGATGGCCGCTTTCACTTGCGATCCTGGAAAGGAGGATTGCGGGCGAACCACAGTCTATACCTTGCCTATATCAGGAACAACAAAAACATCAGCCTCCCTCGCCACAGCAAGCTTTTTGATGGAGCTGAGGTGGCCGAACTGTTGTCCACTGATATTGCATCATTTGAAGTCAAAACAAAAGGCAATATTGATGTTGTGGTGGCACATGAGCGTCACCAAGGAACAAGTACAACCAGGCACAACATGTTGGCTGGTATTGAACTCAACAGGCAAGACAAGAAGAGTCATGGAGAGATCCATCGGCAGGTTGTCCTACAGCATTTGTCAGCTTCTTTTCTGAATGAAGACACTAGTATCCTGGCAATCATGACAGATCTCGGGCCAAGGTGGCACTTTTTTTGGTTCAGCGAGGAGAAGAATCGGCTAATGGCATATCAAGCACAGTCTAAGGGCGAAGCAAACTATCCTATTCGTCACATGATGGGAAGCAGTGGTTCAGCCTCGGCCCCAATCTCAGCGCCCACCGACTTTCTGAATCGTGCAACCTGGAATAAAATGTTCCCCCTGCGCGAAGATATTGCATTCATGGAAGAGGCGGGAGAGGATAACGGCCCTGACGAGGGAGGAGGCCAGGATTCCCGCGGAAAGTCTGGCAGCTCCAGGAGGGGGGGGCTGTCTGGTGTTCGAGCACAACAAAACCGCCAATCTACAGCTGGAGGCAACAGTAATATAGCGGGAAGTGCAAATGTTATGGCGAATAGCTTGGATTTTATGGATGACGAGGAAGAAAGGGAAGCGAGATTCAATGACGTCCTCGAATGTATAGTCCCTCAATTGGGAGTGTTTCCTCACCGCGAGCTGGGACATGATCACTATGCAGAAGGTCCACCGAGTCACATTGGAGTTTCGTAGTGGCAGCACGCAAATCCCACTTTGTGCCGTGTCCTACAGAGTAATTTGTTTCTCCGGCTTGGCTTGCTGCCAGCACAGTCATTGTCCAGTGGTGCTCTTGGTCTCTCAATCAAAGAGTTGCGCCTCATAAAGCTGTTTTAGGACAACAACCAAGGCTCTAACCCAATTCTTAATGGTGGACCGAGGTGGGAGTTTGCCATTATTACGTTCACTCCGGTCCATCCGTCCATTTCATTAGGGATCGGGTTAGGTTTAACCCCTCCCTCTTGGTTTTAACCCTAGCAGCCACCGCGGCGAGTGATCGTCCTCAATGGCGTCTCTCTCAGTCTTCCCCCCTAACTTTCCGGGTTAGAAAACCCCCTAAATCCCCCTTCCTCCTTCCAGCCAACCCATCATCCTCATTTTTTTACAATCGATTTAAGTTATCGTCATGTGTATGCGTGTACTTCACCGGTAAGAACAAGACTTCACCGGTAAGCACAAGATCCAACAGCAACGCCTGTTGTCACCCCTTAAATACGAATCACAGTTGCCGATTTAGATGGTAAATAAAGTCCATCTCATCCATGTGCACTTAGGCGAGAGCACGTGCAACGACCTCCACCTCGGCCCCCCTCTTCACTCCGCGGAGGCCACGGAGTCCTCGGTGCCCTCATAGGCGAAAAGTATGTTGATAATCTGGAAGAGTGATGGCTTGTGATGCACGAAAGTGCTCAAGAACAGCAATCAGAGCGGAACTCGGCAACGCGACGAGGAGGTTCCAGCGCGAAGAGGGACTGACACAAAAAGTCAATTAACGCTGAAACATGACCGAGCCCTCCGCATTCGCAAAAATCTCCCTTGGAGCTAAGATACAAAAGCTTTTTTCAGCCGGTGCTGTACAAGCAATGCCACTGAGAAACACTAGTAATGTAGTAATCATCATAGCACCAGTTACATGTATTATCAGGGGGTTAGAGTTTAGAGTAAGAAGGTTATCTATGGAAGCCAGCGAGAGCTTTGCATCTCCTATTTCTTTACCTGAGGAGATAGAACACTGTGGTTTCCTGGAAAAACCATTTAATCTTATGTAAAAGGGAGACGTATTGTGTTCCTGGGGTGCTGCGATGTGGGACCTGGGACCTGGGGACTGGTGGGCTGAAATTTCAAACCCCCTTCACTCGAGGAACCGGTTGAAGCGACACTGCAGAGATCGGCATATGAGGATCCGATGTTACAGCAGGACTTGATCTCGCATTCCAGAAGAGTCCGGCATCAAAGATCCAAGGGATTCCCTCCGCTCCCTTTTGTCTCACAAATTACGAAGCCAAACTGCAAAAAGCAAAAATTCAACACCGCCAATCAACCTAATAAAATCAAGATGCGAGGATCTAGATTCCAAGAGCTGTTGACTGTCAACAGCGCCTCTGTTGGAAGCAAAAAGTCCCGACGAACCTTCTACGACAGAGCCATTCCAGCCTCCCTGAACTTTGTAAAGGCAGCACCCAAGCCTACCGCCACTAGCAACAAGAGTAGATCTTCTAGCAACAAGGCAGGACCACGACAACGACAACAGCAACAACCAGAATCCAGACGCAGCAGTGACTTGGTAACCCATCAAGAAAAGAATGCTTACTCCCAACAGCACAGACGTGGCACTGCAGCTGGCGAAAGAATGTCGGAAAGGACTGCGGCGGCACTCTCTGTGGACGAACTGGAAGCAGCCCTAGAAGACATCTTGGCAGATTATGAAGACTAAGCAAAACCCAAAGCAAAACGAGTCAAGCATACCAACAGAAGACTCTTCCAGTAGCCAGATTTCCAGCTTCACTATCGTAGGCTACTTGACTAGGACCACTATTATATAAAACACCAAATTCGACTTCATCTGTTTCTTTTTCTCTGGCTAGAGGTACATGTTACAGCAGCTGTGCACACGAAAAGCAGCTCTCAGCTACACAGCAAGTGTAGGAACTTGGGAGCGGTTGGCAACGCATCCAGACCTCCATGCCTGCAACTGTCCCCCCACTCACACAGCCCATGTCCCTTCGCCCACAACTGCTGTTTGTCCAGCCGGAAGCCCATCCAACAAAGCTTTCCAGCGCTGCCCTCAAGCAATCCCGGTCTCTCTGTGGTAACGACTGAGCGACTCGTAGCGTTGGTTAGCTAGCTACCCGGTTTTCTGGCTCTACATTGCTCTTCTTGTTCAGGTTTGGCGGCGCTGGGTGGTTTGCCTTCAGCCTGCCTCGTGAAAGAGACTCGGAGGGTACGGCTCCCTGCTGTGCGGACATACAATGCAAAGAGCTGGTGGCTGGCTGTGTCGTCTGCACGGAAAATAGAATCCAAAGATGCTGCTGGACTGCGACCGGAGGGGAAGTGATGCCGGTTAGGTTAGGTTAGGTGGCCTGCCAACCCAACTGCACCAAAACCTGGCTCTGTAGGATCCCTTCGTCCAGCTCCAGTACCTGGCTCTCCGGACCAGGACCAGGAGGCATTCCACACATCATGTCATGGTTGGAGAGTGGTTTGACTACTGTGGAATATGGTAGGTTTTTGATCAATGGAATGATTGCTTGATTCCTAGCTAGCTATTAATAGTGACTTGCATCTAATGCACAATCCCAGGTTCCAAGGAGAGGGTGACTTGGACATCCATGCCTGTGCTACTAGTACTATTTGCCATGATTACAGCTGCGTAGAAACTGCTGCTATTCATTCATTTGGGCAATGGCACTATTGAATAATACTCTTGATCAATCAATTAATTCTCATGCCAAGATTGCACTCAGGATAGAGCAATGCAGTTTCGTTTTTTGGTGGATATCTCATCTTGCATACCGTACAGCCACCAGTGACCAGTGACAAGACTTGGTGCTGTGGCATTGTACTCTCCAGTGTTTCCAACATTACCTTGAGTACTGTATCATGAATGACATGGTTAGCTTCGACACTGCAGCAGTTGGTTTGTTGGGCGACTTTCACGGCCACATACATGCTGGCTCGTGATGGAGTCGATTCACTGATTTGCATCATGACAGACAGCAATGCCATCATGACACGACAGCAATGCCACGGGACAGGACACAGGAGAGTGGCATGTGCGTGATGATGAATGCACCCATGCTCTTCCAAACTAGACTAGCAGGGCTGCCCCAGTGCCCTCCACCAAGTGTGTTGTTTTTCCCAACCTGTCTGACTGACAAGGAGACACACCACACCGGCTATGCTATGCAAGGGTATCACTGAGGATGCCACAAAGGCTGCACTGCATGTGCCCGCCCCCTTGGAGAAGTAAGTAAGCCAATTGTGTTTGTTTCTGATGTTACTGCCGCTCTTTTTAAAAATTTAATGATGTCGATCAAGCTGCCAGAAGTGGGGCCCAATAGGTCAATAGGATGGCAAGCAAACAAGCAAGCATACTTACTTTCCGTACCGTCCTCACTGATAATATTTACTAGTAATAAAAAGTCTCACACAACAACAATGCTAAAATAAATAATAGAAACAGAGAACAAATGATCCTGCTGGGAAGAAAAGAATCGAATGATCAATCGAATCGTATCAATCCAATGACGTTACGTTATTAGCTTGGTGAAGAACGAGATCCAACGACAGTTGGTTTGTGAAAAGTGTCAGCTTCCCCTTGATGTGGTGAAGAAGAAGAAAAGACGATGGCAGACGACGAAAGAAATACAGTTGATTTTGTGAAGAACACGAGCTCGGCAAACGAAGGGTAGCGTGATTTGTCCCTCACAAATATTCACTTAGGCTAAGTGATTGAATTTTCACTTAGGCTAAGTGATTCAATTTGATTTACTTAGGCTAAGTGAACCACTTAGCCTAAGTGAAATTCAGTCTTATTTGATTTACCAGGTACTCAGTCACATTTGATTCACTTAGCCTAAGTGAATCACTTAGCCTAAGTGATTCACTTAGCCTAAGTGATGCTTTTCGTGGCAGCTTCTCTCAGCTCATAATCTGTCAGATTTCATTTTTTCAAAGGCACAGGGAAAACTCTGGCTATGAGATATGTCAATATAAAAACTGTTAAGGATGGAAACAAATCACGACCATGAGCTTCCACTCTTACAAGGACAGGCCAATTGTGCATCCAACAATACCAACGCTACCATTCTACAATTCTTTGAAACAAGCAATGGAGACTGTCCCAGATGAACTTCCAACTATCATTCAACAAAGATTTGATTTGATAATCCTTGGTGATGACAAAGAATTGCGGTACTCTGATGAATTGGATGGTTTGACTGATCTTCCCACACTGGAGCAAGAAACCAGACATTACAACACGGTATATGATTCTCAATTTTCTTTTTGCTGCGTCGTGATTGCTTGGTGGAATTTGAAACAGCGGCAATACCAGTAGACACGTCTTTGTGGTATCTAAAATGAGCACATACAAATTTGATGTTGTGACGTTTTTTCTCATACCCTTTCATCACTATAAGGAATCCTTGCTCACGACATGCTTTGACAAAATGTGGGCCAAGCATAGTTTCGCGCAATATGCTTGAGTTCTGGTTGAATTCTTTGGGCAGCCAATAGACTGTGCTGTCGTCTGGTTTTTTTGGATTATTCACACCATAGCCAAGGGTGGAAGCCAGATTAATAGTATGAGTGGTGTCATCCTCCAGGGAAGTTGCAACCTGAATTCGAATCTCTGTTGTAACCCAATTAAACTCTTTCTTGTGAAGCTCTTTGAGCAGTTCACATGAAGCTGAAAGTGGGGGCATGATGGGTGATAGTTGTGTCTCTCCTTGTGGCTGTGTGTGTGCTTGTTGCAGGGACTTGTTGTGTTGTGCTGTTGAGGAGACTTGAGACTTGTGCTGTTGAGGAGCCTCGGAGAGCATCACTTAGCCTAAGTGAAACACTTAGCCTAAGTGAGTTGATTAGTATGGCTTAGCCTAAGTGTTTCGCTTGGCCTAAGTGAGTTGCTTAGTATGGCTTAGCCTAAGTGTATTGCTTAGCCTAAGTGTTTCGCTTAGCCTAAGTGTATTGCTTAGGCTAAGTGTTTTACTTAGCCTAAGTGGATTTTCGAGCACTTAGCCTAAGTGAAAATTTGTGAGGGACAAATCACGCTACCCAAGTTACAGTACTGCATGGGAGCGGTCATTTTTGAGATCCGTTGCGTAGAAACTGTACTGAAAATCCTGTTTACCATTTCTTTACTGCCCTAATTCCGATTTGTCTAAGTATCTTTTTTCCATGCCTGTAGTTCACAGATTGTTAAGTAATTTGATGGAATTGACATTTTTTGATCGTGGCTCATATGCCCCTCCCGCAAGCTGGAGCATTCGAAAAGATCCTTATGCCCTGATGCAATCGAACAGCTTGAGCTCTCTCTCTTTTTTCGGCAACGTGTCCTTTGGGCTGCACCATGGCGGCCTTCGGCTGTCCTTGACGGCAACCTTTGGCGAGGAACAAGAAACAAGAGGTCCCATGGGATGATTCCTATCTCTAGCTAGAAACGCAAGGATATCGTTTGATGGCTTCTTAATTAATGATAAGTTTAGCTAAGCGTTGTAAAAAGTCTCTAAAAATTGACTGCATTCTTCCTTTTTTTCCACAGAATGCATGATCTCTTGATTTTTATAGGAACATCATCATCATTCGTTTGTTTTGTTTATTGCTGTTCACTTCGTCCCGGCCGCCTGGCCAATTGTGTCGTCAAACTGCCCCGCGAGCGACGCTTTTCTCGCAATGCCACGGCGGCGGTTGCCAATCCATTAGTGCTGGATTTGCGCAAACTGGCACGTCGCGAAGCACTCCCACTACTGGCGGCACCGACACCTCGAACATATCCCGATCCCGAGCGCGCTGGCAATTTGCGTCCCACGCGGCCAGTGCCTGTGGGTGTAGCTGGTGCATTCTCTCCCAAATGATTGCTAAAGGAATCTTCGTGATGACTGCTGCTGAAATCTTGACTGCTGCCCTGGCATGCTGTGCCACTACTGCCCGCACTGTTGAAACTGCTGTTGTTGAACGAGTCCGACATGGCGCGCAATGCCATGGAACCACCGCGAGATCCCGATGACACAGACGTTGTGCGCGTCACACAACTGCGATCTTGTTGACACGAACTCATGAGTTCTTCCAAATCCATCTCCACATCATCATCTTCTTCTTCTTCGGTTTGCTCGACGGCTGAAGACTCGGCCGAAGCGGCGGCTGCGCCACACGTGGACGCCGTGGAGTCAATTTCGGCGGCATTCTTCTTCTTGCCGCGTCGACGAGTTTGCAGCATGACGGGATCTTCCATGCCCAAATCAGATACTTGACGTCGGATGATTGTAGGAGGACTGTCGCCGTCCAAAGAGGTTCGTACTTCGTGTTCACACATGGTTGCTTTGTTTGGTTAGTTTATAACTTCAGCTTTGTGGCTGTTGGTTTGTTTGTTCTGGTTTTGAAGGGCGGTTGCGAAAATTGTGGGCTACCTTCGTCGCCCTTCCAACCAGAGTTCGTTGCCGAGCACCACCGGTCAAAAACAAATGTGAGAGCTCGGGCAGAGGTGAACATACCTATTACACTAATTACACAGTATTAAATACTGTGAAGCATTGTGATGACTGCTTGCACTGCAGCCCTTAAACCGTCCTGTGTCTTACGTTAAATCAATTGGATGACTTGATAAAGAGACTTAAACCCCTCGCACATTTAACAGAAGAAGGGTTAAATACCTTTGTAATTAAGGCATCCAGATGCTTTGGATTGCCCATCCCAGCGGCCATATTCTTTCGAATTGCAACTCACTCACACAGACTTGTTGCCAGTAAGGAAGTATTTAACCCATGGTCATCCAGGATTCGATGGTGTCGCAAGTTCAATCATGGATCTTGACAGTCTTGACAGTCTCCGTTGGAGTTCCTTTCGTTCAATCGCGGTTGCGCCCAGAGCACGGTAACGGTTACCTTGAGTGAGTCCTTCCTCTCACAAGAGCGGCCCCGCTGCACTTCGTTTAGTTAGAGCGGATCCAAAAAAATTACAAAAATCTCCATTCCCACTTCGCCATCACCCGTGTCATTGCTCCACTTGCTCAATCTTGCTGCATGCGACGTCGGAGTTGAAACTGGTTTCTTGCAAGCAAGTGCTGTGGGAATGGAGCTGCTGGAGCGTGGGAGACGAACTGAACCGGTACCGTACAACAACCGACTTAACTAGATTGTTACTGTAAGGGCGAAAGCGGTAGAAGGCAGTAATGTGATTGGCTAATCGACCTATGACATCAGCAAATACATCATCAATATTTAACGTACCAATTATAAATATTTACAGGGCAAGTGAGCTATCAAGTATGTATTTTCTTGTTTCGCGAAAACCGAAAGAAGGATTCCGACGCGATGGACGCGATCGGCAATCGACAATGACATGCTGCCGCTCGCCCTCAACTCGACAGTCATTATCTCCACCAAAACAAAGAAGAAGCAGCAGCAAAGAAGAAGCAGCAGCAATGAATCCACCACCACCAACAACAACAACAGCAGCAGCTACCACTCACAATGGAGGAATGGGCTGCCAAAGTCAACAGAGAAACTCGCAACAGAAGAGAGCATATCAACTCGCCTCCAACAACAACAGATCCAAGAGAGCCAGAGAAGAAGGACCACAAACAACACTGGGAGGAGAGGTAGCAGAAGTCTTTGATCCACTCAAGAACTGTGTCATCTGTAAGGCCAGACATCTTGGTCTCAGAGTCCCCAAGAGATCACACTCTGTCTTCTGTATTAAGAATACAATAACAAAAGGACAAGGACCGTTGAATGCGCTGACCATGGAGACAATCAAAGAAACCAGAAGACTCACCAGACAATTCAGTGCTCCTCTACCACTGAATGAGAGAGGAAGCTGGAGGCATTCCACAAGAGAAAATGGAGAAGCTTTCTTTGCTGCTAGAACCAACACAGCCCAACCAAAGCAGAGCCGGCAACAGCAACAAAAGGCAGCAATGGCCACTCCAGTAGCTCTCTGTCGAAAGGTAACCACTCTTGTAAAGGATTCTGCCTTTGTGGAACAGCACAAGACCAAAGGAGCACCACTGGCAATGCTAGCAATGGCAGAAGCAGTGTCAGAGTCCATTATCAGGCCAAGAAATCCACAACTGTTCAGCCACCATTTTGAA
>CAICTM010000593.1:0-57624 GCA_903772945.1 Seminavis robusta
GCGACTTGCCCTTCGATTGGTCTCAACATTGATCGAGTCAGCATTATTCCAGCAGCCTTGCTGTTCTTCTTCTGCAGCTTTCGACCTTTCTACTTCGTCGTCCGACAACTTGCCCAGTACCTGTAGGGTTTTCCCAGCTTGTCCGTTTGATTTCTCGAGAGTCCTTCATTAGTTCTGGCGACCCATAACTTTTGATAATGGGCCATCATCTGTACCTTGTAGAACCTGAACATCTCATCTTTCCCATCGAAGATGGGATATTGCTCGACGATGATATCTCACCTCCGTAGACATCTTTACTTATATTCTCAATTTCTCTCTTTTCTGTTTGACAACCTGGATCAAGCTCACTCTTTCCTGATAGCTTTGTTTTAAAACGTGTTGAAAAGTTTGAACTTGAACGCACAATTATCTCTAATTTAATCAATATCCCTCCAGCTCTACTGTCTAGGAGACTGGCTATTGTTTTCGTTTTCTCTTTCTCTCTCGTTCAGATTTTGAGCTCTACAACTGAGCTCGATATGCATACATATACCAGGATCTTTCGATCCTCTGTTTTTCGCAGTTTCATCTGCAGATAGATCTCGTCGATCTATCTTCCTGAAGTGCAATGGTTGGCCCTGGAGGGCTTTCCCACTTTACTTAAACCTATTGACCTTCATCCTCCATTCATTTGTTCCATCCCGTCGCTCCTTGCATTCATCTCTTCGACCTAACTTCCTAACCTTTGTAGTTGCATCACTAGACGACCATTGTCCTCGTTCCTTGTAATACACCTGGCCATCTGATGATGATCGGATAACCATCTGATTTGAGTCACACATCCCCAATCACGAACCGTGATTGTGGATCCCGAGTCGTCTGTCTGTCATACGAAAATACCTTTCTAACATTCACACGGTAGTGTGTCCTTAACAAGGTTAGGCATAATAAATAACAAGATCTCTGATCTTTAGTAGTACCACCGTCTTTTCAAAGGCCCGATCTTCTGGCGTCGTCTCGACTTTTTCGTTTACAGCTCCGCCGTTTTAGTGAGTACATAACGGCTTCTTTTTTGAACTTGAATTTCAAACGCCTCACAAACTCATTTTCATTTTGAAGTCAAAAAGCACCATGGCGACGACCTCTCTGGGAGCAGCGCCTCCATGCCGACGGTCCTTTGGTGGCAAAGCAGGGACGTGGTTCACCAGGAGGAAACCGCGCAATGATACCTCGACCTTGAAGAAAACGAATGGCGAGCTCTCTTCGCAACCCAATGCGACCATTGAATGGGACCATGACAAGTGCCGTCCTATTTTCAAACAAGCCGTGCCACCTTCCAAAGAGCCATCGAATGAAGCAGAAGATGCTGCCAGGAATAATACAGCAGTGAGAAAGCACGATGGGATCAACATTCGCTTGGATTTTTCCGATGGTATGGAGAAGACTACTACTTCTACCAGTCCTAACGAGTCCAATGAAGAAGCACCGACCAAACCCAAGGATCCTTTTGACAGCAAAAAGAGACATCAAAAGTCCTACGGAATCAGGTCTCGCAACAAGAAGAGACAGAAGAAGTGCAGTGAGTTGAATTCGCTGAATGATTCCGACGATGACGAATCGTATTGTGTGGGCATGCTGTCACAACCACAGGATTTTCAGCCGTTGAATAATCGAGGAAGCACGAAGAATGAGCCGGAAGAGGAAGATGACAATCACACAAGCACAACAATCGACACTGTGACACTGGCCAGAAGAGTCAGCACGGGGAGCTGTTTGAGTCTGGAAAATAAAGTCGAAAAGGATACATTTGCATTTCGAGATGACGACCCCGTGGACGACAAAAAGAGGACTCTTGTCCAGTCGCTCTGCGAGACTCCACAAACAGCGTCTCTCCGCGTCCATCGGGAGTTCTTTGAACGATTAGATCGAGATCATCAATTGACTATCGCTGCCGAACCCAGCACTTGTCGTCGTCTGCGCCGTCACGAGACCACGGGTCGTTCCACCTACGGGGTCAATTCGAAAAAGCATCTCTTGACGGTGGCCCCCAAATTGACCCAAGAGTACAATGAATACAAAGTGGCGTGCGAGGAATCCAATGTGACCCCCATTCCAAAGGAAACCTTTTCTGCAAACCGTTCTCAATACTTTGAGTCAGCGTCGGAGCTTTATGATGGGTTCCTGGATGAGTGAGCCAACAATAATGCAGAAGCAAAAGAGGCAACACTGCTGTAATCTATGGTAGAGCAGCCGGACAGTAGGTACAGATGAGCAACAAGCATACTGGAGTTCAACAAGTCTTTAATAGTTAAGAGTTAGTAGCAGTTTTGTTGCTGTAACTGTGACCAGTTCTCTAGTTCGGGTACGAGGTACAGTAGTACTGTAGAATTGCATGGCTTCAATGGAGAACAGAACGTACCGGTACTTGTTAATGATGCTGTCCTGGTTAGACGAGGACGGATCATACTGGCATCCATTTATAGCAGATAGAGACCGATGGAATGATGACTGGAATCGAATCATCATGCGCAATAAACATGAAACATTTTGTACTGGATGGCTGGATGGTTAGTCCGTATCGTACATGTCGTACTGGCAACAACTCATTTACAGGATTCATCCTTATCGGAGCATTGAGGACAGCTGCAAGTAAGCAGGTCGCAATCATATCGAAAGCTGGTCAGGGAAGTCAATGCAATGCAAAGCTCTTCTGGAACGCTCCCGTTTACCAAATTGTCGTAGATTTGAAGTTGCTCCAACGTGGAGAGCTGCGCCCACGAAACCGGTATAGATCCGGAGAAATGATTTTCATACAGATGCAGTTCTTTCAAGTTTGTCAGTGAAGCAAGAAACTCCAAGTCAGACAGCCTTCCGTCCAACTTGTTCTCATTCAAGTGCAAGAAGGTCAAGGCCGTCAACAGTCCAATTTCACTCGGGATGGTCCCGGTAAGGCTATTCTCCCAAAACTCCAGTTGTTCTAGTCCAGATAGGTGGCTTAGCTCCGATGGCAGACTGCCTCGGAGATCCAGGCGAGACATCTGGATAGTCCATACCACAATGCAACAAGCATAGTTAGTTTTTTGCCAGCATCTGCTCTTCCGCCGGACAGATAGGTTGTGGCGACGAACATACCAGGAGGTTGGTGAGGTGTGTCAAAGCACCGATTTCACTTGGAATCGTTCCGCTGATCTGATTGTTTTGAAGCAGTAACTTGAGAGAATGCACAAAGTGAGGAGACAGCCAAAAGGGAGTGCGCCTTTGAAAACAAGCTACATTGATGCAACCATACCTCTGTCAACCCGGTGAGCCTTCCAAAGAGTGTTGTCAGTGTGCCAGAGATTTGATTCTCTCTCAGCGATAGACACTTTAGGCCAGTCAAAAAGGATATCTCTGGTGGGATCGTCCCAACAAGGCGGTCGCTGTCCAAGTTGATGGCTTGGTAGACTCCTTCGTCAGTGCAGTTGGGCTTGAATTCCCTGTCTCCTTGCCAGTCACATTCGTGCAGACTGTCATCGAGCCAGTTGATACGGGGCGTTGGTTGCCAAGAGCTGTTTCCTCCCGTGGCATAGAACAGTGTCGCCAGCGCCATTAGCTGTCGCTTTCGTGCCTCTGACATGGACTCAAAATCCCGATGCTCTTGAACCCAGGAGAGGGCTTTTGCTTGAGGAGACGTCTCATTCTCGAGAATGGCAGCAATGGAAAACTCGGGTAGAAAGTCAGCGTCAAGCATGGCACGGGGTGTCGGAGGTGGACTGGACACGGGTGAAGGAGACTCGGACGAAGCAGTTTGCTTGATGCCACCGTTCTCTCCTTCCTCTTCTGTGGACTCGGAGGAGTTTGTGGCTGTGATAAGCACGCTGCCAAGTAACCCAGTCAGAATCAGGAAGCCAACAATAATGGCTGCTGCACCGTACATGACACATACCCATTTGCGGCTGACGGTGATACTAGTGTTGCTCTCAGAGCGGTTGGATTCGTCCAACTTGGGCCTTCCATCTTCACTTTGTCCCGATTCTTCGTCTTGAAAGTGGGAAGCTCCAGGCATTGGCTCGGCGTGAACCAGCGTAGGTTCCTCCACTATTCTAGCTTCCAATAGCATGGGAGGAGCAACCGTCTCTGGAACGTAGACATCGGACTCTTGTGGAGTGTCGTCATCTTCCTGGTTGCCTGTACTACTAGCAGTAGCAGCACAGTCGGCGGTGGCGTCAAAGGATATGGTTGTTGCGGCCGCTGCTGTGGTCGTCACTAACTCAACAGTGGTGGCCCTTCGTCTTGCCTCCCGCCTGACTTTTTGGTTTGTTCTATGAATGTGGCTGAGCGTGATCGCTGTGAAGGAATGCCTACTGGCTACCCTAGCGTTGCCCAAGGACTCTGCTTCTTTACGAGCCTTCCTTGCCTCTGCGTAAGAGCTTCTCGCTGCGGGTACCAGTATGCATATAGTTGCCGCGTCGAGCTTTGGTGTGATACCGGTATCTCTGGTGGCAGCAGCGTTAGTAGTGACCAGTCCAACCGGAGGCTCCCGGCTAGGCTCAGACTTGGAGGAGCTATCCATCACAATGCCACCATTCTTGACATTGCAACTGCCGGGGTCTTGATTCGTCTGGCCATTGTCATCCTTCGAGGTAGACAACGTATCCGCCACACTTCCTTCCTTCATACTGTCCGACATGTCCAGGGCGTTTCTCCAAAGAGGAACGCAGTCTAGTCTAAAGATGGGAGTCAAGTCGTAGTGAGAGGGGTGGATTGCTGGGATCTAGTAGTAGGGACAAAGTAAGTGCATGGAGCCACAAGCCACAAAGCCACAACGCGAAGAGTAGAACCGAACCAAACACCGTACCGATACAGCTGCAAAAAGCAGCTCAAAACTAAATCAAAAAGTGGGTTGCCGAAAGAGAAAAGATCTCACTTTCTCATTTTCATACGATTTATTTTCTCATTTCCTGTGAGTTTTTAAAGCCTTACTATCACGATTGCACTTCACTTGAAGAGAATTGTCCTTACAATCCTCAGAAACTGGTGAAAATCAGATTTGGATGGTGTAGACCTTTTCTATAAGATATTAAGATGTTTAGATGTTTACTGCAGATCATTCAAAAAGTGAGTGATGAAAGCTGTGATGAAGTACCGGTACCTGGTACCGGTAGTGGACAGAGCTGCTCCGGTGACACGCCCGGGACGGAAACTGATAAACTGGAACCAGCAAAATGGTGTAGTAGGATCAGGGCTTGCACTAAAGTCTGGAAACCACTTGAGTTCAAGGCTCGAACCAAAATATCACCATAATCAGAAGAATCTTCTGCACTGTGATTGTGCCAACCGTACCTATCTACCGGTACGGTCTGAAAGAGTGAACTTTTCTGTATTTTCAGCGTTTCGTGATGCTCGGCTCGTACGTATCAACCGTACGGTACATACGGTACAGGTATGGTGTGAAGAAAGATTGAACTCAAGTCGTACCGTATCCCTTATCTGTACCGTATCCCTTGTCTGTAATAGTATCGTATCGTCATACTAGCTCCTCGAGTAGTCTATCTTCAAAATCAGTCAATGGAGAGTTCGTAATCGCTCACAAGTTTAATTAAAAGTGCAACAGAAATAATTGTCTTATTTTCAGGGTATCACAAACAAATTTAATAAATATTGGAGTTCTTGAGTTCTTCCTTTTCGGTCCTTGGACTTCTCTAAGGTTCTTCGAGTAAACGAAAGAACAATTGTGTTAATTAATAGAGCTTGCCAACGAGGAGCACTTCACACAGCTCTTATATGCTCTTCACACAATGTTTCAACTTTCGGCCCAGTCTTGCTAATACTGAGTAGTCTAGAGTACTGAGTAGCAGATGGGAGACTGGCTAGCACCGAACAGCTACCGAACCTTGTAAAAAATAGCTTGGGCGGTGCGGGCGTCAAGAGACACGGAACTGTGAAGCAGCAACAAGCAATTAATTGAGGTGCTTTCTGAGATAAGAGAGTGTGTTTGTGGTTTGTGAGCCAGCATACTGCACGGGTTCCTATGTTTGGTGTGAGTTCTGTCCAAGCAACCCAAGAGCCATTCCAAGTCCAAGCTGGGTACTAGCTCGAGAGCTGCTACCTAGCAGCTCATGAGGAAGCTAGTACGGGCTACTAACTGTTAGCTAGCTAGCTACCAGTTGGACGATGCATCGTAATAGTCGGCAACCTGTGAACTTCCAAGCTTGAGTCTTGAGTTTGTCCGGTGCATTTTGCCCATGTGCCATGCAGTCGGAATGGAATACATTGGGGCACCTCAACATCTGACTGGCTAGGCGAAGACTTTGATGATGTCAAAAGACGCCGAACAAAAGATAGAAAACGATCAAGCGCAGCCAAGCAGTAGGAAATTGTAGATTGATACCTGACAGTACACACCATATGCATCATGACGCTCGGTAAGATGATTGCAGAGGCATCTCTGATCTACAGGCCCCAAGAGCAATATGGTCAAACTGAGCATGACATTGTGTTCTTCATTACCTTTGAATTTATTTCTTATGCTTGGCAGCACCATATCCTGTCCATGCTTCATGCAGAATCAACTGTCCATAGAGGTAGCATTGATGAATGTTCACAGTCTCATTCAAAACCACCTCAAGAACGTCTCAATTTCAAAGGGGACTGCAGTGGCCCAACCGTGAACTTCACCTTTTAGGTTCTTGGCGACATCGGCTGTTTAGTAATTGCTGTCATTGATTAGGAGTTACCTCCAATGTGGAGAGCTGAGCCCAGCCACGGCACCAGTAGTGAAGATCCCAAGAACTCATTCTCATACAGATGAAGTTCTTTCAAGTTTGCCAGTGAACCAAGAAACCCCAAGTCAGACACGGTCCTTCCAACTTTTTCTCATTCAAGTGCAAGAAGGTCAAGGCCATCAACAGTCGAGTTTTACTTGGCAGGTTACCAGTAAGGCGGCTCTCCAGTTGCTGTATCCGAGATAGGTGTCCTAGCAACGGCAGACTCCCCCTTAGATTGAATCATTCAGCCAGGCGGGACATCTGGATATTCCATACCATAGTGACGACAAGCTTAGTTCGCTTTGCCCACATCTGATCTTCGCCAGCCAGATAGGCTGTGGCGATGAACATACCTGGAGGCTGGTGAGACGTGTCAAAGCGCTGACTTCACTCGGAATCGTCACACTGATCTGATTGTTATAAAGCAGTAGCTTGAGAGAATGTACAAATTGAGGAGACAACCAAAGGGAGTATGCTTTGAACAGCAAACAAAATAGCTTCCCAGACATCCGGTACCACTGAGCATCTCGAATGAGAATCCGGCGATCATGCGCTTGGTGTTTTGTCGTTCTGTTGTTGTGTTCGTCCTTCGGCTTTCAGCTTCGCTTTTCGTTTTCTCCTGTTGCAGAAGGAAGCTCTTCGAAGCCTTGGGAGAACAGATGTATGACGAGCTTTTAAGTCCATCTTTCCTCCCAATAAAAACCTTATTGAATGCGATGACGCTCTGTATGCTGCTCTACACGAGTAGGATTTAACATTGATGGTTCAGCATTCAGGATGCATGCAATCAAGAATTTCCTTCACACAGCCGTACAAAGATCGAGTACCGGAAGTGAGTCTTCAAAAAAGTCTTGTGGACTGCAGTGCAAGCCGTGAATCCCTTCTTCCTGGTTTGGAGCCACAGCTTGTATGCACCATTACAACGCTCCATTGCTTCCCAACAAGCTGTTATGGTTACGACCAGCTCTCCAGTCCGCACGAAAAGAAAGAATGATTCAATCCTTTGAAGCAAAAGGCCCATAAAGGAACCACAATACGGAGCCACAAATACAGCAAAACCAAAAGGAAAAGACAACAATCATGCCCACCGATATAATAGCACTCGCCACTACCTTCGATGCACTGTCGGATCAAGGGAACTTTCAGGAAGCTAGTGATATGCTCGCTCCGGACTTTTTGTTTTCCATTCCACTAACCAGGATGAATAAACAGCAATGGATTGATCGTTTCCCGGCAATGGGAAAGTACAAACCAGAGTTCGAAGCGTTTGAGCTAGACAATGGCAACTCACTGTGCACGAAGAGAAATGGGATAGCACTCCTTGCGGACAGACTTCAGTTTAGCTTTGTGGAAACCTGGAAGTTTTGTGAGGAAGGGAAGATAAGAAGCATTGTCGCCCGACCAAGGCCCCAACCCAAAGCCCATTTGGGAAATGATCGGTCAAGAAGCCTGAGGCGAACAAGAACGGAGGGAATCCCTACGACCATTACAATCAGCTCTAATGATCTACCCGGTCTCAAAAGAACGAGAACGGCACCAGTCAGATCCACCGGTTGTGTTTGCAGAGAGAGGACGAGCAGAACATCGAGCCCCAAGCACCAGAGGGAAAGAAGCGTCGTCAGGAACGAGACTGAAGAGATTGTTACCACCTGCTAAACTAGCCTAAACTGTGCTGTACATTAACATAAGGTATTTTGCAAACCAGATATATCCAGCAAGTAATCCAAACTTCTTGTTGTGTTGTACATAGGAAGCAAAGCCAATGGCCCCCATCCGGGAAGCATTAGTATCATTCTCACAGAAAATATTGTAATTGTGCAATCGAGTGCCTTCCTCCTCAAGACAAAATATAGGTTGGCACCTGGCAGCACACACCATTCTTCTACTAGAGGTTGTCACTCAGTGAGATGATTGTGAAGACCAACTCGTCTCAAAGTGGAAACTTCCGCTGCAATGTCCAAGCTTCAATAACAAAAGGAGTGGAAAGGCTTCGGCACATTGTACCGGTACCACCAGTACAACAGATGCTCTGAGCGAGGGCGGATGCATTCAGGTACCTAGTAGGTACCAGGTGTCTTGCGGCGTGTGGTAGAGTTAGGGTCTTGTGATCCAACTGCGCGCCCGTCAGCCCCCAAATAATAATAATTTTACTGTTTTCCGCCAGGTTTTCGTGCAAATTACGACCTCCTCGATCATCACACCAAACTGCAAGATCAAAGCGACCAAAGCACAATCGATTGATTCTATCATCGAGAGAGTCTTTTTGAGGGAAAGAACTGTTTTGAGTGCTCAAAGCTAAAGGATACCATAACAAAGAGAATGAGCGCAAGTGCCGAAAGTAGAATTATGCAGCCTATGAAAGGAGGCGCGGGTGTTGTTGTCGCCGATGGAACATTTACACACTCCCGCGAGATGTTTCCAAGCAGGGATCTTTTCCCTCTGGTTGCCCTGTTCTCGCCCTGGAGTCTCGTTCCTCCCCTGTCCTTGCAAGTATTAAAGAAACGGGAATTTTAGTTACATCTTCCTCATCATCCTCATCATCGCAAAATGGCAATTTCTGCTTCAAGGCAGAAGCTGCCACGAGGAAACGGCGGCAAGTCGCACAGCAAGGATTTTTTCAAGAAAACCAACTCATTCTACCTTCCTCGATGCCCCGTCTGGCTAGAGGGAGCGACTGGAGGCGGATCCAATCCACAAAAGGGGATTGTGCTGAGCTGTGACGAAGATTCCAGTGGCAAACGGTTCTATTCAGCCCGAATCCTAGAAGGCTGTGGTTCTACTGGTGCCAAGATTAGATACAATATCCCCTCAGCCCAGCTGCGCTATCGGCCCAGAAAGATGGAGGAGAACAAGAAGATGGATTCTGTGGCGGGGAGAACGGGAGCAGCTCAAGGCTACAACAAGCCGGCACCAGTAAAGCAGGCTCATCCTGGTCACAGCAAGGACGACACCAATCAGGCACGCTATCCGCCGTCGACGAGCGCACAACGAGCCAGTGATGGAGTCACAAACGTGCAAGCTAACCCATTTCAGAATATTTCTCGACGTCGTCATCAAATGGAACGAGCCAAAAGCATCCTGAGACCTTACTTGACGAGAGGTCGGCATGATGACAATATTTCGCGTAGTGTATGTTGGTGGTATCATTTGGAAGGTTTTTGTGTCAAAGGCAAATCCTGTCCTCGTACCCACGACATGTTGACTCCATCGCAAGCCAGAGATCTGGAAGATTCCTTGGCTCGTGCCATCAGCCCTAACGGCCCCATCTTTTCCAAAGGAGATGGTGGAGGTGGCTTCAAGAAGCGACACCTGGAAGACTCTCACTCGAGGGACTATCGCTCTGACAGATGCAACGACGACAAGAGACGGCGAACTACAACGGAACCATACACCACATCTCGTCCAATTGCAAGGACTGAAGTCGAGCACTTTCTTCCTGCCTTTTTGTTCGGGGCTGATTTCTTTCAAGAGGTCATTGACTCTGCTCGAAGATCTCTCGAGGCAAAGTACGACTGCTCCATTCATCTCGGACCTGCCGGAAGGAGCAGCAAATTGTTGCTGAGGGTTGTTGGAAACAGCAAGGAACAGCTGTGGAATTGCATCCATGAAGTTGAGATTCGTCTAGTGAATGCATTACCCCGGAAACTTCGTGGGCGTCTTCTGAGCCAACTTGCAATTGCGAACGAGACACACGGGAGGGGAATTGTTTATGTGCGTGACCCATGTGCCTTCAATCTTGGGCTTGGTAGCGATTACAGACACTTGAACGTGATCCCTCTGGGCCCAGTAGGCAACCAAGAAAAATACATTGTGCCATGGGACCTTGTACAAGATGGGACTATACAACGAGCACACCCTCGTTGCCACCTGCTAGTTGTGGAGCACAAGAATCCTGCTTTTCCCGCTGTGAAACCATTTGTCTTGATTTCTGGGACCAGTCACGACGCTGTGAAATATTGCCGGGCTGATATATTTATTCGCGCCTTTGGCCCTCGCAAGTATGCTAGCTGAAGACAAACAAAATTGTTCACGTAGCTTCATGTTCAAACGTAGCGAATAGGCATGCCTATGGTACAGCTTGATGCTTGGATTCGATTCGGAACTACGTCGCAGGCTTTGTGGTTTCATGCCAGCCGCTGATACTCGCCCCTGAGAAATCACATCGCAGTTGTCGTTCGTCCGATCTCGTTGGGAGAGACTCCCACTCGTAAAAGGCCGGCAATAAATGGGTCCCAGGAAGCCAAGCAGCCTTGCGCGATAGTTCCAATGCAGGGTACGGGAGGGGCAGAAAACGCGTTTGTTCCAATGGCTCAAAGTGCTACCGTACCGTGCCGGTACCGGTAGCCAACATATTCGTAAAATCAGGCTACAGACGGTTCGATTCGTCACACCGTAGTGTAGACCCGTACCGGTACCACGTTGATTGAATCTGTTCATTTATTTGAGCAATCGATTGACGGATCTAAGGTTGCATCATCTTCTGGTATTCCAATGATTCCAGTGTATGACAGTCAATAGCACGTTGGCCTGTTGCTTTTCCTTTTCCAAAGGAAGAAGTGTAGAGCTCGTTTGGCTCGAGCGCCGTGCACATGACGTCTCCGAAGTGAGGATTTGGCCTACTGAAAATGACGGACGGGACGCCGACAAAAAGGAAAGAAAACAGAAAAAGGCTCGCTACGCCAAGTAGATCAGTACACCTTGCTCATCTTCGACGGCGCATTGCAAAAAGTATCTGAGAGCCAAGATGTGCGTCTCGATGTAGTCCCAATCATCGGCCTTCCATTCGGCTGGGAATTCGTCGCTGCTTTTCATTTTTTCGGGGTCAAAGACGTTCTTCAGACCTTTGTCGACGGCATTTACAATTTCTTCATTCCAATGCTTTAATTGTTTTGCATTGAGGCAACGTCCCTCGCCATACGCCAAGAAGCAAGTTGGCTCTCCACCGTAGACAAGGTAGCTGAGATGATAAGGGGTTCCATCCGGATGCTTGGGTTGTAATTGGTCCATGACAAAGGACCGAAATAAGGTCTCAACTCTGTTTTTGGCATTCAGACCCATGTCTTCCTGATTCATCCCAAACTGATCTTGGAGGCATTCTTTGACGCCCTTGTCCTTGACAGTGTAAATATCGACGAGAGAAGTAGATTGTTCTCCTTCTGCGGGTTTCTTGGAGGGCGCTCCTCCAAATCTATCGTATCTTTTTTGGACTGCCGTGTCCAACCCAACGAGATGAGCTTTGTACCCTTTGGCAAGTTTGGATTTGAGAGTATCACAGGCAGCGGCCAATGGAGGAGAAGTAGACTGGAAAGAGCCAGAGACAGCAACGCCAGCTCGAGGCTTCAAATCGGTGATCTTTCCGTAACGGGTCCTTTCTCCAGTACTGAATAAGCTGACTTCATAGAACTTCTTTTTGTCAATCAACAGAGCCGTGACGGGCTCCACAGGGTCTGCTTTGGAGTAAGCATCACCGTTTGTAGTGCCGTCCTGGTGGGTCAACAGCCAGTGAATCGCAGTCCAGGACTTGTCCAAGCATAAATGACGAGCTTCGCGAAGCGTTTTCTTTGCTTCGTCTTGAGTTTCTTGCGTTTCTGTCTTGGCCTTTTTGGCAGGTGGTTTGCTATCCTTGTCCTCATTTTGCTTCCGTGCTGCTGCAGCTGCCTCTGTCGAATCAAGCAGTTCCAGGTGGTCCGATTGTGGCCACCCAAAGACAGCGTCCTTCGTCGCCTTTGGGTGGAGGACCTTCTCCTGTAGCTCCTCTTCGCTGGCTCGAATTAGATAGCACCGTATTCCCATCGTCTCTTCCTATTCTCTGAAGTAACTATCCACACTCTTCCTGCTACTATAGACACCACGGGTCCGGTACTGGGTAGCTGATCACGGCCCAGTGCAAAGATCTTCGTCAGCTGTTGGTTGGCAAAGATCCATTTTAAAGCTTGCAAGGCTGTAATAAGTTTACCGGTACTACCCGGCCGGCAGCTGCAAGGTCTGGGTGTGGGAAGCTCAAAGTGGTGGCCGCGGTACTTTCGCAGAGTCGCGAATGTATGTTTGGCATCTAACCATTGTTCAAAGCTACCAGGGTATGTCTGAAGCAGCGTACTAGTATCATGTTTATCATGCCGGTACGGTATGGTCGCACCATACCGGTACTACTAGTAGAAGCTCGGGCTTGGTAGCTCGATTTCGGATGCAGGCACAAAGCAAAGCCAAAAGATGTATCATGTATCTTTAGAGTCGTTGTATTCACTATTGTATCGTTGTACCATGTATCCTTAGAGTCGTTGTGATCGCTGGTGTACCATCGAACTTCAAAGCACCATGGCGTGCTCTTGGCGACCGTCAATCAGTGGACGCCCAGCTGACGCGCTTTGGCTTCTTCGTTGTCTGTTCGATGGTTTCGTCAGGACTAGGACGCTTTCGTCCCGGAAGCGCATTGATTTGAGGAGCAGCCGCTGGCGTTTGTTCCTCAATCAGGATCAAGCCGCTGGGACTTGTTATGGGGAGCAACACCTTTTCCAAGTTTCGGGCCTCCTCAGGGGTCAAATCTCGGTGCGAAAAATGATGTCTACAGAAGATACCACGTCGGCAGTTACCTTGGAGGTGATAGTGGAAGCACAAGCCCTTGGGGTAGTCCAAGGGGAACTCTCCTTTCTGGGAGAGCCCCGAGGTATATTTGACTACTCGCTTGAAGAAATGTCGTTTGGAACGTCGCAGTTTCAGGAACATGTTTTCTTGACAGTTCAACACAGGGCGAATGCGAGGAGTCGACCTTTTGTTGCCCACGGACTTGATGGGGCCATCGGGGCTCATGGCTGGGAGGAGCGACTTTTCCACATGGTTGGCCTCCACCTGTGACAAACGGCAATGACTGATAGCATTGCTGCAGTGGTCGTGGCAATGGCCACACAAATGATACTGGAGGCAAAAGTCCTTGGGCAACTGGGCAATCTCGCCGCGTTCCACTCGTAGTTTCAGGCGTGTAAAGTTATGTTCATCTCCACGAACGATACGAGAAAATGGATTCGGCAAATGGTTGTGAACCTCCTTTCCTTTCTTCTGTTTTGCTCGCGGATTGATACTGCTCCCAGAGCTTGAAGGGTTTGGGGGGTAGCTGAAGGCTTGCAGCAGTTGCCGGAGGGGTATGCCCTTGGAAGCAGCTTCAAATTGACGAGGTTTCTTCGAGGCAGTAGTCGACGAGGGCCGGGCAGCAGCCGCGAGAACGAGGCTTTCTCTTGCTTCATCTCCCCCTTCCCCGAGGTCCTCTTCCAACACGGCGTTGTGGGCCTCGATGTTGTACTGTGCTTGCTGTCCAAGCGTCGTGGACAGAGTTACAGATTGTCGACTCGTTTGGATGGGTACGGAGGACCCAACATTTGAGTGACCGCGGCATGATGGCATGGAATCCAAAGCTTCCTCTGTGATGTGGGGATCCTGAGAAGCAATGAGGGGATATTGAGAGGCAATTACAGGTTGTCGCCTAATACTATGGCGACAACAATCCCTTTCCCTCTCCACGACTATCATGCCACTTACGGTCCCTTCGGCGACGACTGGTGCTGGTGTGTGCTGGCGTGACTGACGAGCATATTCTCGACTGTTGGTCTGGACACTGTGAACTACTGACTGCACCTCTTCCTTGATGGGTGATGGTTGACAAGGGGATGAGTGCAGCTCATTCGATCCGGCTCCGGCTAGAGCAGCGTAGTTCCCGTATTCTTTCTTCTTGTGCTGCTCGGGTTGGACACGGTTTTCCAATGACGGGACCGACTCATGACGATAAGGGACCGGGGTTGCCAGAGGGAGTGGATCAGCTTGCATGACATCGCCCTTTGTACTGCAAAGATCCTGCTGTTGTTCTTGATTTTGATTTTGTGGACTACCGATTGTGGAAGCTTGGCCCTCGAGAGTACCCCGAAACAAGAGCTGTCGCGGCAAGATATTGCTGTGTAGGGTAGGTCTTCCGGTCTTGTTGGCAACCAGAACCGTGTAGCGAATACCCGTCAGGATATCGTCTTCCCCTTCTGAATGGAAGCATCCAATGACACGGCCTTTCCCTTTGCTGCTGTTGTCATTGCGTGACTGACCCAAAGATACCCAAACTGGGGTTCTGGGCGCGAAGAGGACATTGCCACTGGGCACAAGAAGCGCAACCTCTGTTTGCTGACAATGCTGCTTTGATTGCTGATTTGTGACTCTTACTTGATAGCAGAACTCTCCAGTCGAATCAAAGCCCACCTGTACTACAGTGCCTGATCGGATTCCACGAATCTTGTTGTCATTGCCAGCCATTTTCAGAGGACTCTTTCTGCTTTCCACAAAGAGGACGCGGCAGCCAACTGGGTATCGTGTTTTTGTCATGGCAAGCTCTGCCGGTAAAGGACAGAAAGAATCATCGACCATGGCTGTAACAAGGTTGTTGTGGATGGAATGACGAGTTAACAGCGTGGTATTCGAGGGATCTCTGGCTGTTGCTGTCGCAATTGTCTGGGCCTTCTTTTTCTTTTTCTTGTCAACCTCTTTCTGCTGATGGGTTATCGGAAGCGATGAAGGTAGCTTCTCCGGGTCTCTCTTCTTCTTGCGCTTCTTCAGCGGCAGTGATTTAGCAGAAGGAGGCCGCATCGTCCTTGTATTACTTTTGGGGTCGATATTGATTATTTGTGAGAGAGAGAAGGATTTGTGGACCCGGCTTCTCTCGACCTTCTAGCAAGGGAAGCGCGGGAGTTGAGTGTCATCCATTTTTGCTGACGTGGATCGTGGTCTTCTCAGAGAAAACGGAGAGCACAACGGTACCATGGTGCCAGTATCACCGGTACGCCGTACAAGCAGTGACAATAGTGTAGATCTAGTTTTTAATTAATGAGCAACTACCGGTATGGCAGCTGCTTAGCCGAGAGTTTCATTCTTCCTGGCAAGAATGCTAGCTGCTGTGCTGTTGGAATTGTTGCTGCAAGTGCAGCTACACCCACAGAGAATTGAGCTGCAGTCAAACTCCAGTGTTTCAATATCACAAACATAGTCTGGCAATACTCCAGAGATCTGAGTTCCGGTCAGCCATACCCAATTTAAACTTGTAAGGCTTGCAGGGAGAGAGCCAGTCAATAGAGTGTTGTTGGAAACTTCCAACCAGTCGATGTTGGAGCTAAGCCCTCGTGGCAGTGATCCAGACAAGTTGTTGTTTTCCAAACTCAATGTCATTAAGTTGGCAATCTGGCCAAACTCAGTAGGGATTGTTCCGGAAAGATAGTTCTCAGCTACAGTGAAATGTTCAAGATTGAAGTTCTGCGCAATTCCACTGCTGATGGTTCCAGTTAGACTGTTGCCAGCAGCCCAGAAACCTGTCATGTCGCTGAGCAGACCAAGCTCGGATGGAAGAGTCCCAGTAAAGTAGCAGTCATCAAAGTCAAGATAGCCAACAGATGACATTTGAGCAACTTGAGTTGGAATAGTTCCAGTGAATCTGTTGCCATAGACACCAAAAAGCTCAATTTTACTTAGCAAGCCAATGTCAGTTGGCATGGCTCCGGAAAATAGATTCCCATCGAGATACAACTGCAGCAAAGGTAGATGCACCATGAAGGCTGGAAAGGTGCCTGTGAATGAGTTATCAGCCAAATAGATGAATTGCAAGCTAGATGCATCGCCTAACTCTTCCGGTACAACTCCTGTGAGCCCATTTTGATCCACGAAGAGATCACTCATCCTGTGCAAGAGACCCAGCTCTGATGGGAGGCTTCCTTCCAATTGAGCATTGATGATGGAAATACTGTGCATTGTATCTGACAAGAGGCCGAGCTCACTGGGCAAAACTCCGGAGGTTGCTGTGCTCCCCATGTTGATAGCTTCCAGGTTGGATAGTTGCCCAATCAATGAAGGAATGGAGTCCCCAAGGCCAGCATTGTTGTAGAGGGAAACGCTCCTGAGGTCTGTCAACCAGAATAGCTCAGGAGGAATGGTGCCTTCTAGGTTCTTGTTGGCAAGCCAGAGATGAACATACGTGTTTTCTGTCTCTTCTGGAAGAACTGACACATCTGAGTTGTTTGTGGGTGGCATCTCACAAGGATTGGGGTGAATGGCTTGCACATACTCATCAATCTCGCCATCAAATTCCAGAAAGTAGTCATTTGCATACCAGAAGCATTCATGGACTGAATGGTTTAACCAGTTCTCATTTCTTAACCAGCTGTCACCATTTGTTGCCATGTAGAATGTGGCAAGGGCAAAACGCTGAAGAATTTGCTCATCTGCAAGCTTGTTGTCGTGAATTTCAATGTCTTCCAGCAGCCATTGGTAGGCATGATACTGGGCCGACTCCAAGTCGTCAAGCATCACATTGGTGTAGTTAGGGATTAGCTGAAGACCAATATCGCCCTGTCGCCACTGTGAAGGGGGCATTGAGGGTGGAGCTGATGGGGATACCGTAGAGACAGGCCCTTCAATGTCAGCTTTTTGATCTTTTGACACCTTGAATAGTATGATTGCCAGAACAAGTCCTAGAACAATCAAAAAGAAAGCAAGAGACAGAGCTCCCATCCATGTGAGCGGTCTTTTTCTCTGCTTTCTGCGCCCCATCTGAGCTTCGAGATCTTCTGGTGTGGCCTCGGGAATGGTGTTGTCACGATCAGCGCTGACAAGATTCGCTACGGGAATACCCCCGTCAAATAAGGAGTTGCTCGCCGTGGCCGGACCATTACCCAATGACAATACTTCAGATTGATGCTCACTCGGTGGCAATATATCAATATCATTGGAGCCGCCGTTTGTACCTGATGGAGCCATCGCATAGGCACCCGGGAAGCTGTCTTGTTGCCCACTGGAATTGGCTTGGGTTCCATTATTCATGCCAGAGCTGTTTGCCATACTGGAAGGATTGCTGGCTTCAATGATATCGTCCATGAGCAAAAACTGCAAAAGCGGATGATGTACATGTATTGGCTTGTCGGGGTCTTCGATTGGTCCGTTGGTTGACCCAGACACGCCCGGCTAGCTTCCTTGTTGCCCCCTGGATTTTGCTTGCGTTCCATTATTCGTGCCAGAGCTGTTTGCCATGCAGGAAGGATTGCTGGCTTCAATTTTAGCATCCACAAGCAAAAACTGATTATGTGCTTGTTTTGTTGGCTTGCTGGGGTCTTCGAGTGGTCCGTTGGTTGACGCGTACACGGCTGCCTTTCTGGTAGGGGTCAAAGAAGGCATTTTCATATCGTGCTCGTTCTGATGTGGAATCTCTTTGATCTCACCCAGACGATCAGAAATAAGCTTTGACAGTGCCAAATCCTCGCTCCCAACAACCAAGTCAAGGTTCATTAGAAAGGCTCGATCAACTTGCTCTCCCTCCTCTTTTGACACCTCTCCTTCGCGAGAAGCAGCAGGAAACTGCTTCATATTTTTTTGGTCCATGTTGAAAGCTGCTACCGACGATTAGTTTTCAGTTTGAAGAGACCACGATTTGAGTTGTTGAAAGAGGGGCACGGCAACAGCACGCTTGCTGACGATACTAGTAGGAATCGTTGTACCGGTACCAAAGTCCGCCAAGAAGCAGCGATTGAAGATCGATTTGATTGGAGTGGTGGGTGCCTTGCTACTCTGTCTTGGACTTCTTCAAAATGGGAGCAATTTCTAGGAGGTTTCCAATGAGGTTTCGTTCAATGTTCAACGCTATTAGCTGCTCGATCAGAGAAGTGGCTGCTGGCTGGTAGTACAAGGATTTCACATGCTACGGCTGTAGACTCTGAGTAGCTGCTGAGTTAGCTCGTAGCAGCTCTCGTAGCCTTGTTTCTGAGCACTTCAACTGCACTTCGTACCTTCGCTTTCGCATGACTGAATTAAGCTACGTTCTCCAAACTACTACCAGGTATTAGGAGGAGTACAGCTGTACCTGTTATTTAATAGTTCTTCTACCACAGTTTTTGTTCTTCTAATTCCTTTTTGAAGCAATGCCAAGTTGAAGAGAACAAGAGCAGTAATTCAAATCACCCAATACAAAAAAATCGACTGTATTACCGTTAACCGTTAGTCATGCCAAAGGGCCAGTCCCCACCTTCTCCTTTAGCTCTCCTTTACAGCTTGACCAATACTACAGTAATAACATAATAGATCTCTCTACCATGGTACAGTACCGTATTCCTGTTTGCTGGTTCCTTGCTTCCTGGAGGCTCGTGTATTTTTTAAATAAATAATGAAGTCTCTTGAGTCATCGTCTCTCGCGGTACTTCGTCCGTAATAACGTAATAATTCTTTTCTCACTACTTGGAGAAACTGAGATTTAAGTCTCGATTTTAGTCGCACATAACCAGAGAAAATGAGATAATGAGTAGCTTCGTAGCGTGCGCTGGTTCTCCAGAATTTTGTATTTTATGAAACGTAACCCGCGTGGCGTTGATGTCTGGTGTCTGGTGGCCATTGTCGAGATCGAATTGTGTGTTTTCCGGAAAACGACGCGTGGCAGCGGATGGTGGATCGGAGGCACAAGCCAAGGGGACACCATCAGTTTTGCATGCTGTGACGTCTCAACCAGTTCTGGTGAGTCAAATAAATGAAGAAGCCAGAGCAAGGAGAAGACGAAATACCCGAACTACTCATTGTTCGGATATCAGCATGAACAACCAACGCCTTGCTCGGTCAGATGATCAGAACAGATCGTTTAAGTCCATCAAAAGACACCATCACTATATTGTACAATCGTTGTCGAATCGGCCATCCATCAAGTAAGCCACCGCAGCTCTCGTACCGGTATCGCACTAAATGGACAAATGTGGGGAACCACGGTCCAGCGGTCCACCGACAAAGGAAACATCCATTGTCTTGGTCGTACAATCATGCTCATAAAAATCCACCAGGTCTCCGCCTCCCACGAGATTGAAACAACGTCGTGGTAAGAGAATCATGGGACACAAGTCGGGAAAAACACTGCCACAATGAGAGAATTGGATGCCTCCCAAGCACACCCACGCCCAGGACACGAAACAAGACATTGGGAAAGCTGGATGCGCGAGTCGATAAGTCTGCTTCGATCGGTCTCGTGAAGGCTATCAGCAACAATATCACCTTGGGCTGTTGTTGTTGTGGCTACATTGAATGGGAGCCGTTGTGGAAGCGGTCATGAGCGATCCTGTCGGCAAAATCTTCCACGGTCATGTTGGAAAACTGGGCAGGCGGTCGGCATTTGAGTGCCTTCCAACAATCAATCAATAACAGTGACACCGATAATGGTGGCAATGTTACGAAACCTTGGGTTTTGAGTGGCAGCCATCGAACATGCTCTGATCGATACTGACGTCGATGACTGGTGCAAGTCGACCTTTCTTTCTCTCCTTTTTGAACAGCTTCTCTCCTCCCTTGTGGCAAGGGCAAGCGACAAAGAGAACACCAAAAACAATCCACCACTCTCTGCCCGTGATGGAGCTCATTGTCTTGTTTTGCATTTCGGATATTGGGATTCACAAGGATCTGTCTGTTGGAGTCTTTGTTAGTGTTGTTTAGGTTCTCCGGGTGGGCATGTCTTTACTGTACAAAATATGATCCCTAACAAAGTTCCCGCGATTTGTGGGCTTTTACAAGAAGCGGACTGATGATGTGGCTGTGTTTGGCATCCCGCGGTCGGATCCCAACAAGCACAGACAAACCACGAGCAACTATGAAAAAGAGGCAGGATACAGCGCAGCAACAGCTGTTGCTGCAGCAACACATTGTTTATTGGTTTATCGTTTGGATGGTGCCAAAAGCCAACAGAACGTGATGATTGCTGCCTTTCATTCATTGTATGTAGATCGTTGTGGTCAAGCTGTGTCTCCCACAAAAACCTATTCATTTAGTGTAGTTTTAATTTGAGCAACTATGGCAGCTGCTTAGCCGAGAGTTTGGCAAGAATGTTAGCTGCTGTGCTGTTGGAATTGTTGCTGCAAGTGCAGCTACACCCACAGAGAATTGAGCTGCAGTCAAACTCCAGTGTTTCAATATCACAAACATAATCTGGCAATACTCCAGAGATCCGAGTGCCGGTCAGAAATACCCAATTCAAATTTGTAAGGCCCACAGGGAGAGGGCCAGTCAATAGAGTGTTGTTGGAGAGTTCCAACCATTCAATAGAGGGGCTAAGCCCTTGTGGAAGCGACCCAGACAAGTTGTTGTTTTCCAAACTCAATCCCTCCGCCACAAGAGCTGGTATTGTTCCAGTCAATTCATTTGAGTCTGCTTGGAAATCTATCAAGTTGGAAATCTGGCCAAAATCAGCAGGGATTGTTCCGGAAAGATGGTTCTCAAATACATTGAAGTATGAAAGATTGAAGTTCTGTGCAATTTCACTGCTGATGGTTCCAGTTAGACTGTTTTGAGCAGCCCAGAAGTTTGTCATCTTCGTGAGAAGACCAAGCTCGGTTGGAAGAGTCCCTGTAAAGTAGCAGTCATCAAAGTCAAGATCGCTAACAGACGACATTTGAGCCACCTGAGTTGGAATGGTGCCAGTGAATCTGTTTCCGTAGACATAAAACTTCTTGATCTCACTTAACAAGCCAATTTCAGTTGGCATGGCTCCGGAAAATTGATTCCCATTAAGATACAACTGCTGCAGAGGTAAATGCACCATGAAGACTGGAAAGGTCCCTGTGAATGAGTTATTATTCAAATATATCCATTGCAGGCTTGATGCATTGCCTAACTCATCTGGCACAACTCCTGTGAGTCCATTTTGATCCACCAAGAGATCATGCATCCTGTGCAAGAGACCCAGCTCTGATGGGAGGCTTCCTTCCAATAGAGCATTGATGATGGCAATGCTGTGCATTGTATCTGACAACAAGCCGAGCTCGCTAGGCACAAGACCTGAGATTGCTGTGCCCCCCATATTGATAGCTTCCAGGTTGGTTAGATGCCCAATCAATGAAGGAATGGAGCCCCAAACACCATCATTGCTATAGAGGGAAATACTCCTGAGATGTGTCAACCAGAATAGCTCAGGAGGAATGGTACCCTTTAGCTCCTTGTTGGCAAGCCAGAGATGAACATACGTGTTTTCTGACTCTTCTGGAAGCACTGACACATCTGTGTTGTCTGTGGGTGGGATCTCACAAGGATTGGGGTGAACCACTTGCACATACTCATAAGGCTCTTCGTCGAAGTCCTCCAAAAAGTAGTCATTTGAATACCAGAAGCATTCATGGACTGAATGGTTTAACCAGTTATCATTTTCGGACCAGCTGTCACCATTTGTTGCCATATACAACGTGGCAAGGGCAAAACGCTGAAGAATTCGCTCATCTGCAAGCTTGTTTTCGTGCATTTCAATGTCGTCCAGCAACCATTGGTAGGCATGATACTGGGCCGACTCCAAGTCGTCAAGCATCACATTGGTGTAGTCAGAGATTAGCTGAAGAGCAATATCGCCCTGTCGCCACTGTGAAGGGGGCATTGAGGGTGGAACCGATGGCGACGCTGTAGAGACAGGCCCTTCAATGTCAGTCTTTTGATCTTTTGACACCTTGAATAGTATGATTGCCAGAACAAGTCCTAGAACAATCAAAAAGAAAGCAAGAGACAGAGCTCCGATTCGTGTGAGCTGTCTTTTTCTCTGCTTTCTCCGCCCATCTTTTGCTTTGAGGTCTTCTGGTGTGGCCTCAGGAATGGTGTTATCACGATCATTACCAACAATATTCGCTACTGGAATGTCCCCATCAACTAAGGAGGTGTTACTGCTTGCAGTCGTCGGACAATGATCAAATGTCAATACACCAGATTGATGCTCATTCGGTGGCAAATGATCTACACCATTCAAGCCGTCGTTGTTGGTGCCCGATGGAGCCATCGCATAGGCACCTGGCAAGCTGTCTTGTTGTCCGCTCGAAGTGGCTTCCGTTCCCTGATTCGTGCCAGAGCTGCCCATCATACCAGAAGGGTTGCTTGTGTCAGTATTCTCGTCCGCGAGCAAAAACTGCAAAAACGGATGATGTGATGGGTTTGTTGGCTCGCCTGGGTCTTCGAGTGGTCCGTTCGTTGACGCATTTGCCATGCCCGAAGGATTGCTGGCTTCAATTTTATCTTCATTGAGCAAAAACTGATCATGTTCTTGTTTGGTCGGCTTGTTGGAGTCTTCAAGTGGTCCGTTGGTTGGTGCATAGACGTCTTCTTTTCTAGTAGGGGCCATAGAAGTAGGGGTCATAGAAGGCGTTGTCATGTCATGCTCGTTCTGACATGAAATCTCTTTGGTCTCACCCAGACGGGCAGCAACAAGTTTTGACAGCCTCAAATCCTCGCTCCCGTCAACCAAGTCATTGTCCATTGGAAAGGCTCCATCAAGCACCTCTCCTTCCTCTTCTGGCACCACTGATTCGTGGCCAGCAGCGGGAAACTGCTTTGTATTTTTCCGGTCCACCTTGAAAGCTGTTGCTGGGGTTGATGGTGTGATTCGAGCAGCAACAAGTTTTGACAGCCTCAAATCCTCGCTCCCAGCAACCAAGTCCATGCCCATGGCTCCATCAGGTAACTCTCCTTCCTCTGCTGAAACCACAGGTTCGCGGCCAGCAGTAGGGAACTGCTTCGTATTCTTGCGGTCCATGTTGATGTGAAAGCTGCTACTGATGCTGAGGCTTCAGTTTGAAGAGACCACGATTTGTGAGAAAGGATCTGAGGAAAAGAAAGGAATCGTTATACCAATACCTAAGAAGTAGCAATCGCAGATTCGATTGGAGTGGTGGACGTCAAAAATGGGAAATGGGTATCGGAGGGTGGAGCCAGCCTTCAATCTGACGTTGACGGCTTTCATGTGGTCCTGCTGTAATACAGCTGCTACCAGGTAGTCGTTGTGGCTTTACCGTACGCGTAGCAATAATACTGTAGTACTAGCTAGTACCGTAATCAACTGGCTAGTAGTACTGTACTAGTACCGCTTCTTTGTACCGGCAACACTAAATCCTACTCTGATCCGAGTAGACTACGGTACTCCACTCATGAGCATTAGATCCAATTTGAGCTGTGACATTCTTGTACAGTACGAGTACCGGTGTACCAGGTACCGGTATTTAGTGAAAGGGCTGACGTGGATCGTGGTCTTTCTCCAGCAAAACCATCAAGATCTGCTAAGATCTCATGTTATGCTACATCGTAGGATGCCTTGATCCACACCATGATGCCAGCCCGCCTGCACTGTTTCCAACCTCGCCTATCTCAGAACACTTTGCCGGTCTCGCTAGCTAGTACCGTACCATAAGGCTATCCAGGCGGGGGACCAGGTCCTAGCTAGTTGATGGAACGAGCCAACTTTCAATGGATATCCTGTACAAGATACATGTCCGCAAATCTAGCACTAAATCTTGCTTTTTAGGATCTACGTGTGCCGCCTGTGTAAGCAGATCTCCACGCCACGCTGGCATTTGTGGACATCGTGAGCATTCGCTCCGGAAATGCAAACAAAGGGCTTGACATTGGAAAAGGTCTTGCATCGGTGAAACACAGCCAGCTTGCATCTTGAGAAGGCACATTCCAAGGCCTCCTGTTCTTGCCAAATTCGATCCAGCCCATGGTTGGACTTGATCTTGACGATTGTAATAAACTGTGTGTCTGAACTGGAACCCCATCCAAGCGAAGACGGATCCTTTATCATCACGATCCTGTTGTCAGACTTTTTGTTGATCATGCTCAATCGAAAAAGGAGAAAGATTTGAAGCTTGCTGTCCAGGCCATGAATGAATATCTTCTTCAGAGCTGTTTTGCAAGCCGAGAACTTGGAAGTTTCCCCTACGATTCTGACAAATAGATCCGGTCTCTTCGCGTGTGCGGATGCTTCCTTCTGCCGCAGCGCACTTCCTTCAAGCGTCAGTTCGCAGCCGTATGTCTCGCCAACCCGTTCCCCTTTTCGGGCAAAAACCTGCTCAAAGAATGCGGTCCCAAAGTCTAGTACGGGCAGAAAGTATCGAGTGGACGACGACCTCGACAAGGCTCTGTCTACCGTTGATGTTGATGTTGATGTTGATGTGACGGACGCCTTTGGTGGCTCCTCCAAGGTCACTCTCCGCTTCTTTATTGGCACTCTTGATTTGACCTCGATGCCATCGTCCCTCGCTTTCTTTCTTGGACTTGTCGCAAAGCCGGCTCCAGCAGCAGACACTCTCCTGCTGCCACTACTAAGTTGCGCTGATGTAGATTGAGGGGTCGTTCTTCGTTGACTTTGGCGCGACCTAATGGGTCCGTGCGGGGTAATGGCAGAACAAAGTGCGTTCTCTATCCAATGTGCTTCATTCTCAGTCAAGTTTCGGTGACTGTTTCCCCAACGACAGAGATTCCCGCGATTACACATACCATGAATGTGGTATCTCAAGCATATTCGGTTTAGCAGGTCCTCTTCCTCCGCCGTCATTTCGTGTCGACACTTTACAGTCTTGACCACCCCACCCAACCGATGATGTGTTCCTCGATGAATCTGACGAAATGGATTTGGCTGCGGATTGTAGACTACAGTTCTAGTAGTACATGTAGTAGTACCCGCGTTGGTTGGCACTGATGTGCTGCCATGATCTGGATGATCATTGTTGTTGTTGTGAGAAGATGAGCTGTAACCACGAGTTTGCTCGGCAGATGATTCAGAGACAACACGATGGATAGTAGTGGGCGCCGTGGACGCGTCTGCAGAAGACGTCCTGGGTGCGTTTGTGTATGCGGCTGGGTAGTGAGAAGTTTCCATGGCCTTGTATTTGGACGACGACGACGGCTTGGTTGATGTTTGTGCCATGCTGGCGGATGTGTCTGCGGGCACCAATGTGGATTTGCCTGTTGTGGTGGATGATCGTAGGGGAAACGCTGCCATGGTTTCGTAAGTAGAAGACACCGTGTTGGAGGACGGAGTAGAATCCATAGAAGCAGAAGTGGACAACGTCTCGTGTTCGTCTCTTAATACGGGTATCCTGTGGTTGTAGGGACGAAGTGGATGTGTGCTTGCCGATTGTCTCGTCGAACTGGTGTCGATATCAGCGGTTCTGTCGTCATCACTCTCTGGTTCTCTGGCACTGGTATGCATAGTCGCACTCGTAGCCATTCTGCGGAACCCTTTCTCCTCGTCTTTCCTTTCCTTCAAGGAATCCACCATGGCGACTGATTCCGCGTCATCTGCTTGATCGCATTGCCTCGTATCCTCTTCGTTTTCGACGTCATTCACGTCTTCCATACAGATAGTTGCTGTCTGGACTTGTTCAAGCTGATTGTTGCTGAGCACTTTATTAGGATCCCTTTGTTGCTCTGCTTCTGAGGTTTGTTCTGTTGTTGTGAATCGACTTGGCGTTTCTTGCGTATGAGTTTCCTGTGTTTCCCCGTTTCCTGTCTGTGTCGGTTGTTCCTCTTGAGGCTGCTCCATTTCTTTGGTGGTGGTTCTTCTATACTCAATGTCATTTGGTGCAATGTTGCAAAGGATGTTTCCTGGAATCATAATTGTGTATTGGACTTGGCATGTTGTTATTGTTGTGGTTGTTGTTGTGGCATGATCATCCTTGTCGTGGCTGGATTGAAGCACAATCCCCTTGTGCTTGGTTCTAGTTCTGTCTGTTGAAGAGGAGGCAAGAGACACCCAAACAGGTGATCGAGGAGCAAAAACGATGGTATTTTCTGAAACAATCCGAGTGGACTCCTTTTCCTCGCCATTTCTTGCCATGACCTTGTAGCAAACTCCTTGAGCTGCATTTTGAAAGTCAATTCCAACCTCTGTAACTCTTCCCCTCTTCCACTGCCTCATGTGGTCAGAGTGTTCCGTGTTGGAACTGTCATCTAGAAAGATTATGGGACAGCCAGTGGGAAACCGTGCCTTGCTGGCCAAGTCTGGCGGCAGTGGACAAAAGGAAGAAGCCATGGTGGCTTCCAATACGTGTCGAATGGAGATAATCAAGCGCGGGAGTTGCTTTTGGGCGATGATTGATCTGTTCGAACAGATCGATGATTCTCTCAGTCACTTTGCGTAGGTTTGATGTATGTTGTCTTGACAATACTCTTCTCTCTGTCGCCCACCTTACTGTACAAGATGACAATTCCACTTGGGACTTCAACTCACACCTGCTAGCTAGTCTGGATCCAAACCTACCGGGAACGACTGCGATGGCTTGGCCACGTGGAAAACGAGAGCTGGGCTAGCTAGCAGTCGTACCGGTAGATCAGTGCCAAGCAGCTACTACCGGTACCTGTCTCTTTCTTTCTCTCTTTCTCTCTCTTTCTCTTTCTCGAGCTCTTCTAGTTTGGTGTAGCAGCACCGCCAGGCCAGCTGATGCTTGAGGCGAGGTCCTATCCATTCGCCATGTGTGTCCTCCGTGCATTCGCGAAACACATTTATTTTCGTCGATTTATTTAGTTGTACGAATCAAGATTTTATTCCTATCCACATACAGTGGTTCGCACGTTCATGCACGACGAGATTCTATCAAAGAACAATCATATGCGATTTTCACGAGTTTTCCTGACGTACGGTGATTGCGTTTTGGCAGAATCTGGTGTGTGGATCCACCAGGATTGATGTGGATCAACCAGGATTCGTTGGGTGACTGACGACTGACGTTTTCGGAAGCTCGGCTGGCTCTAAGCCAAATCCATTTCCACGAAAGCTGCGGTACGGCGAATTGATAATGTGAAATCAATGGTTCGCCGTACCGCAGCTTTCGTGGAAATGGATGGAAAGCAAGCCGATTTTAACAGTTAAATTGATTTCACGAACGAAGGGAGGAAGAAAGAGGTGCAAATAGCTGGTTAGGACCGCGCCTGAGGGCAATCCCCGAAGCGAGGAAACAAACAGATGAGGAGCGAAAGTTGTGCCGTTGCGTTGTTGACGAGAGGCACAAGCTACTGGTTTCAATTTTAAAATTCCTGTAAGCTGTGACCATTGCTATGACCATTAAATAGAAGTATTATGGCCCCTCATGCTATTCATTTTCCAGACCAGTTTGAATGTTAAATCTATTTCTTCGGTACAGTTCCCCAGGGTTGTAGGCACGTGGCTTCTACTTGATTTTTAATCTGATGAGTCGAGTCGAGTCAACTCTGAGTCGGAGTCACGTATTTAATTGACACATTTCGTATCGTATTCTATTCGAGTAGCTAATTCGAATATTCCGATTCTGTGGGACGGGAGTCAACAGCCGAGCAACGGTGACTGAATTCATCGGCAAAGGTTGACCATCTCCAACGCTCAAACGGATATCGCTAGATTCTTTGACCTTTGCTATGTCCATCTTTGGAGGCAACCTGCTTTTATCCGTTGTTGCAGCTCCAATATTGGACCAGTATCCGTTGCGGGACGGCATAATAATGGATCTTGCAATGGAGCGGAGGTGCTCACCCGAGACATCATGAATGAATGAATGAGGCAAAGTTTCCTTTTTCTGCGTGTATTTTGTTGAGGCAGACGCGCAAGGAAGAACAGCAAGATGATGATCGGATACTCCAACAGCCTTTTTTGGCTTGCCATTACCTTTGTGGTAGCCACTGCGGAAATTCAAGATGAAGGTCTAGATCTTGAGAGGATTGCGACTGCCGCCATTGATAAGGCGATTGAAATCGAAGGAGCCGACTTTGCGAAATTTCAATTGGAAGAAGCGTTCAGCGGGGAACGAAAACTGCAAAACACTGACCGGCAAGAAGGCCAACGCTGTGGAAACAACAACCAGTGCGCCGATGGCTTGGAATGCGTGGATGTGACCATTGGAAGACGCTGCAAACCCATCAACTGCATCGCCAATGCCATCGTGAAGCATCAGGAAACCTTTGATCCGGATGAATACAAGCAAACCATATTGCAATATGCAGGATTCACAGAGTCCGAGTTCACACTAGGAGTTCAAACCCTCAATGGTCCGTTTGGTTTGCGAAGTAACAACATGGTGGATTCCTTTGCAGCTGCATTGGAGGCAAACCCCCCTCCTCACAAAGAATTGCGAGCGCTGGTCCGAAAATGCGAACGCTCTGGAAATAATGAAACTGATCCCAATCAGAGTCAACCTGGCAGCACAACGACATACGGCTTTTGGATTGAAGTAGGCGCTGCTGGCAATGTCGGATTTCAAGTCCTGTCAGCGCAGGGAGAAGCCGATGCAGCAGCAGTGACCCTGAACAAATGGTGTATTGGTGGAAAAGCTGGTGGTGGACTTGGGTTGATGTTTGCCTATGGTGTTCATGGTACGTACCGGTGCCGTACGTCTGCGATTGGATTCTTGCAATTTCGTTTGGTCGCTTATATAACTTTTGTTTTTGACATTGCCGCAGGGACTGGAACGTATCAGGACTTGATCAATTGGGCGGTACAATCTTCAGCCGGTGGAGCAGCTGGTGTTGGCATTTTTGTTGCAAACGTTTGTACCATTCTCGGTCTCGGTGGAACCATCGACGGCATCGAGACTCAGGCTGGAGTTGGAGGTGGAGGAGGTGTGGGTGTTGGTGGGTGCACCACGAGCCTTGGTTGATCTGGCACGACTGTACTAATTTTGTGGGAGAGAAAGCGATGCTACCCAGCCACGTAGGTTGGGACCGGTGTGTTCGAGTAGTAAGCTGGCTCTGGGCAACCAAGACAAAGTAGATACCATACCATTGTGCTTTGAAGCGGCTGCTTGATGAAAGTAGTATTCCATAGTACAAGTTGTAACGCAATCTGATCCATCAATGTTGCCCCAGCGAGAGAAAGGTCATGTCTTCCTCTTCAATAGTTCAGAGAACGGGGAAGTTACTATGGTTAGAGGGGACTATGGGAGGATGGGTGCAGAGAAGGAGGGCAGGGGCAAGAATGCAAGCCCAACAAACGAGGGAGCAGAGTAGTAACATCAAAACAAAGAAGGAGAAGGTGTCAGGGGGGGGGGGAGCAAGGGAAGAAAACTAGCAGAGTGCCTTCGAGTAGCTCTTCGAGTCCACATCCCGACGCTTGGAAAGGTTTAGTCAGTTCTGCTGTGTTGTGAAGTTTCCCCTTGTTGGAGTTCGCATATGCCTATTTATTTATTTATTCTTTCCTTCGTCGAGTTCTCTCTGTCACTTTTCTCCATCCTTGGGTTGATCATGGCAACCTCAACAGATCCAACTCATCATGAGATGGACCATCATATGGAGGCGGTGCGATCCAATCGCTGTATTGGATCCGCCGTGGTTGAAAATAGGGAGAAGGAAAGCACACCATGGTGTCAGGAACTACGGAATTTCTGCCGACGCTATTTCTTGGAAGGACAACTTCTAGATCAACGAGCAACACTGGCCACACAAGGTGACAAGCACACATTCTGGCTGAAGCATCGCAAAACGTTGGCAATTGGCTTTCCTGCTTTGATTGTACATGCAGTTTGGTGGTCCGTGATGATCAGCAACAACTACTTCTACTTGTTTGTCGAACCTTCCGGTTCGCTCGCCAAGCCACGGTATCTCATGTCCATCACAATGATTTTTGGAAGTCTAGTTGCAGGAGCCACTTCAGAAGGTGGTGGAGCTGTTGCGTTTCCTGTGATGACGCTAGCGCTGGGGATCGCGCCTCCTGTCGCCCGTGACTTTGCGTTCATGATACAAAGTGTTGGCATGGTCGCATCCTCGTACGTCCACTCTCTGAGTCTGGCAAACTGAATCTACTGCGCCATCGTCTTGATTTATCATGTCTCTTGTTTCCATCAACAGGTTTACCATCCTGGTTATGAGAATCCAAGTTGAGTGGAAGGCTATTCTCTATGTGACTTTGGGTGGCATTGTAGGAATCATCCTTGGATTGGAAGAAGTGGCGCCAAGGCTCACTCCACCTTACTCAAAAATGTACTTTGTTGTCATCTGGAGTTCCTTTGCTATTGGTCTGTTCTTATTGAATAGAAACCACCACCGCGAAGTACACGACCAAATCAAAAACTGGGAGGATGGAGTGCTCTGGCGGCCACCCGCAAGCTCCATCTTGCGCCCCTACTTGAGTTTGAGTTGGAAACGAGAGAGCCTTGTTTGCTTTGGCATACTGGGGGGAATCTTCTCATCCATGGCTGGGTCCGGGATTGACATTTGTTCCTTTGCAGCTTTGACCTTGCTCTTCCGAGTTAGCGAGAAGGTAGCCACACCTACATCCGTTGTCCTCATGGCAATCAATACCACCATTGGCTTTGCTTACCGACAGTTCGGCATGGGCGGAGTGGAAGAGGAAGCATGGGGCTTCTTTGCTGTGTGTGTTCCTATCGTGGTTATTGGAGCTCCAGTGGGTGCTTTCCTGGGTTCCTATGCACACCGGCTCACACTTGCAGCCGTCATTTATATTATTGATGCGGCCCAACTTATTGGTGCTTTGGTGGTCATTCAACCATGGTCTAATTTTCACCTGTCAGTGACATCATTGGTTCTTTTTGTAAGTGGCCTAACCTTCTTTTGGCTGCTGTCATGGCTCGGATTGAAGATGTTGCAGCTTCCTTCTAAGAAGGTGCGAGGTAGTTCGCAAGAGATCTCTCAAACAAGTATCAATGTGGATGACCTTGGTGGTCCCTCCAATTGCGTGGACGGCCCAGAAAACCTACTAATAGAAGCCTAGGCTCCAGGATGTCAACCTGCCTTCGATTGCTTTCCTACCGGTACCGTATGCTTCAGTGCAAGTTGCTCCAATAGTCTAGCCAGAAATCAAATTGGTGAATAGCAAGGTCCTGGTATCCTTTTTTGGCAGTTCGAAACCAAACACTACATGGATCCGTCATATCGCCACACCAGTTCTTGACATGAACCAAGTAGACGACAACACAAGGTCACCTCGCTCGGAACAAAAATGTTGGCACTCAACATGCGGGGTGATGGCTGGAGAAACCTGCGTGGTTATTTGCTTTTGTAGCATTGTTAATCCGTGTTGAATGCACTTGCATTGAATAAGCCATAGAGTTGATCCTCTGTTGCTTGAAGGCATAGATAAGTGCATCATGCACCTTGGCAAAGGTGAGTGTGTTCTTGGTCATGTGATCCGATCGAGTGGCTGGCGTGTTTTCTGGTAGTTGGATTGGCTGATGTGACGTCTTTTCTACTTTCTGAGGGGACAAGAGCCAGAGGGCCACATTTCCCTTCTCCTTTAGCTCCTGGTAGAGCGGCCTGAAGCCAGAAGACCACGGTGCCGTTGCACCTTATTGAGTGCAGGGAGAGGAGAGTCTGTTGGATTGAAACAAAGTTGTGCTGCCGCGCTGCCACGGGCAACCCGCCCTCTCAACCAAATGAGTTCCGTGTGGAGGTTGTGGCACAGTCAAGGCACGGACCGATTGATCCTGGGGTGGGATGCATCACGACGACACGATCCTCCCCTCTGTTGACTGCTTCTGGCTGAGGTTGACCCAAGCTTTGTTCTTGAGCGGCGCGTGTCTCGTGTTTGCAGCACGCTTCTGATGGTGGTGTGGGAGTTGATTACTTAAGGGCCACCACAAGAAAACTATCCGTGAATGAGCCCTTCGTCTTTCGCGGACTGACATCATGCGATGGAGTTAAAGTTTTGGAGAGGATCAGAAACAACATCCATCCATTGATTGGAAGGCTACAACATATTATTTTGGCAACCCAAGTTGAACAAAAACAATGATGATGTACGCAAAGCAAAGTTTCATCACCACTGTGTTGGTTGCTGTCAGCAGCATCAGTGCTGCCATGGCTGGAGGCCATAATGTTCTTAGTGTGGAGCCATACATCGCAGAGTGGGTAAGTTTCATTGAATTCTTGGGGGACGATAGCCCACCAACACCAGTGTGGATCTTGCATCGAAAAGCAGTTCACGAGACACTCATACTCTTGAAGTGTCAATGCATGTTGGAAGTACTGACTGTTTTTTTTATCCCCCTCCCGGCATAGTGCGCGGCCCAATTTCCGGAGCAGATCACCGATTGGACTGGCTACAATGAGGCCCACTTGGTCAGGTTCCGTGACTATGTGCGTATTGAACCTTACATGGGACGCTACTGTTTTGATGAGTTCCCAACTGAACTCAAAGATCAAAAGCGAGAGGAAACCCTCCAGAAAATGGCAACCAAGCACGTTCAAATAGAACCGTTTTTTATGCGCTGGCTGGATGCATCCATGGTCAACCCCACCGTTGGAACTCGTGTTGAATTGGAGCCGTACCTTGCGCAATGGTGCGTCGAGGGACAATTCAAGTTGCTCATGAGCAACCCTGCCAAGTCTCTCAGCGATGCGGCAGCCAATCCGATTCACCCGGAGGGAGCAATGGCTCGTTGGTGTTTTGCCGAGTTTGCCGGTGAGCTCTCGAGCCTCGACGAAGAACAAACTGTTGCCAACGAACTAAAGGACCACGTGAAGATTGAACAGTACCTTATCAAGTGGGCCGGTGCTGTTTACGGGGCGAGGCAAGCTGAGGACCACCCCAACACAAAGAAAGCCGGTGGAATTGGTTTTGGTGTAGGCTTTGCTATTGCCTTGGCTATTCTGTTGCCCATTTGGGGCCTTTGCTGGTGGAGAAGCCGCCGTTCAGCTGCCAAGGATGCTCACTTCCACGACGATGTTCAGATGACACAGGATGCAATCATGAAGGAATCCGACTCGGTTGCCTAGAATGATGATGTGTTGAGGCATCAATATGAAGCTACAAATACCAGTGCATAATAAGATTTGGATTCACATACATATTCTTGTGCCCGCACGCAGACTGTAGCTACTAGCAAACGTTTTCCAGACAGACCTTGGTGCTCTTCTGATGCTCCCGAGTCCAACGAATTGAGATCAAACCTCTATCTATACCAAGACAGCATGCAACATTGGTGGAAAGGGTCTAGGGAGACCAGGGGACAGATGTGACTTGGCATGTGGAAGAAGAGTCTTGGAGACAGACTGGAATAGATCTACTAGGCAATTAGACCTAGCTTTGGCAAGAGGAGGAAGGCTATTCAGCCAGGTTTGTGATGGGGAATGGGTCAACAACATACAGGGCAAAAGAATGCTTCCAGCTGAAGAACTGCCTGGCAGTGATCTGCCTTGAGGGACAACATTGGTCCTGGTAGCTAGCTTCTTTCTGGTTGCTTGCTTGGAGATGGCCGTTGGAGTGGGTTTGCTGTTTGGGCACATTGGGCACCACCAAGCAAACAGGGTGGGCTTGCCACAGTAACAGTAACATCAACGGCAACGAGCCCAACAACATGCATGTACATCTGGACCGGAAAGACACTTTAGCCGCCGCAACATGCACCATAGCAGAATGTATGGATCCGCAGGACACAAGTGTAGTGAGAGAGGAGGAAGGGAAGGGCTTGGCGGGCAGAAGCAGACACGACATCATCCATTCAGGAAGGGTTCCATTCGCCGTTTCGCGAGTCGAGTCAATCGACGGTACTGGTACGGTAGCGATTGCAGGACACGGCTATCATCCCCAATGCAGCTGGATTCCTAGCTAGCTAGCAACTGTAGCTAAGTTAAGTACACATAAGCAATCTGAGTGAAGATAACCGATATCTTTTTAATAAGCATTTAGCTATTGCATGGCGAAGCTATGCTGCCCTGCAATAGACAGGACCGACTGTGTTGGTGTTGGTTGTTTCGACCCGAACTTCATGTGCCTTTCTGATCAGGACAACGTTGTCCTGTTGTTGTTCTTGTCCCTGTTGTTGCTTTTGCTTTTGCTTTTGCTTTTGGAGGTTTTCTTGCTGTTGTTGCTGGAGGCACATTTCCCTGGTCTTTCGTTTAATCTCCTTTAGTTCGCTTCGGCTATACCAAAGGACCTTGTTCTGGTGAGGAGAGTGAAAGTGATTCTTGGCCGCTTCTCGGCATGTCACATGTCGGGAGAAACGAACTCGCTTGGGATTCATAACTGTTTGCTTTGACTTTTCATGGACTTGCTCTTCCGATGACAATGAGGCAGACTGGGCCATTGTCTCGTCAGTGTGGCTGTTGCTGTTGCATTCACCTGCGGGTTGAACGATAATGGGTCCGATGCTCATGTTGATGTTGCTTGATGATTGATGAAATTGGCTGCTGATGAAAGCGAAAATGATCTTGGTTTTTTATGCCAGAAGAGACTAGCTAGTAGAGAGGTGCGTGTTTTTTTAGAGTTTGTGAAGTGGGCTGTTGTGAGTTGTGAGTCAAGATAGACACTGCCTTGACCTGTGGCATATTAGTATGCATAAAAGCAACCATTTGCGGAGCGCTGGTAGAGACGACGTGGTTATCTCACGTTTCCGATAAGAAGCGTACAGATTGCCCCAGAACTACAGTACAGCACCCAGTACCCAGTGGCTTACGCAGACAGCTGCAGTCACAGTTATCCAGCTTCGCTGTTCGCTGCCAAAGTGGCCATGCAATGTTTCTACCGTACCAGTCTACTGTGGACTGTGGACAAGACAGGAAGACAGGTACGGCACAAGACCACGTTCCTTATCGCGTGAAAACAGCATTGAGGCAGATCAAGCTCAACGACATAAGGGCTTGCCAGAATGTCAAGAAAGCAAGTCATTACTTCAACTAAACCACATAGTAAACCCAGTATGCAATCTTGCAGGACCGGCTCAATTAATTGTCATTCAGAATTCAGAGCTGCTGGAATGGTGAGCTAATGGTGCTACTTCTGTAGTATCACCTTTTGCGGTATTAACTAATTTTAAAATATCAATTACCAATACAGTAATATATTTATAAAATTGCTGGTACTAGTTAAAATAGTATGCATAAAGCTGCTTCAATCATTCTGTAAAGTAAATAATATTAAATTTTGTCTTTCAACCAGCCATAAGTCAAAAATTGTCACTCGTCAGCCACGGATAGCCGACTTACAAAATTTTCTTGGAATTATGGTATTAGACGTCTATGGAAAAGCTGTGAAACTTGCAGACTTTCTATCAATTCTGTCCAGAGAAGGCATTCTAGCATTCTAGCTAGCATCGTAAATGCTTCTGAATAATGTAAACACTTTCCGCAATTTACTCAATGACTTAGAAACGGGGCTCGACTATCTTGAAGAGCACTCGAGTAGTGCTCTCAAAGTTCAACTATGACTTTCTATTCGTGCTTACAGGCGTTTTGCTATTTCATTCGAACCCCTCCGAAACCTCGCGAGCTCGAAGAATCGAAGAGCCGATGAAGAACGAAGAACTCCCAACTCCCAACCCCCAACAAGCACAAAATTTAAAAAGTTTGTCGACGGTCATCGCAGCTTGTCAACGGTGTTGCAATGTTGCTGCTAGCTAGATGTAGTAGTCTACCCGTATCAGCAAGCTTGAGGTAGCTATGTACCCTCTGGAGTGGCTACCGGTACTAGCGAGTTATCTTGGCAGGTGTGGTTGGACTGACTTGGAGTAGCTCAGTGGATAACAAAAACCAAATCGGCCCCAAGCCCTACCAAAATTAAATAGTGGTGGCTGGTGGCTGGTAGCTGGTAGCAGAAAGCTCAACAGTGGCCTTCCCATTTGTAACCACTGGACATGTGAAAGGGGCGCCGACTGTAAAATAATAGTACCAGGTACAAGCACCGAGCACCCAAAAGGCCCACGGCACTCGGCCCCCGGGCCCAAAGCTAAGTTGCCTTGACGAATACTGACGAATCCATTGCTACCCTTCGCATATCAACCACTGGTCATGTATGTATGTATGCGCTGTGCTATTCATCCTCCAGGTAGGACCTGGTTCGGGCAAACGGGCAAATGGCGCCAGGTGAGTTCGTAGCCTTGTGGGTAATACCCATACTGGCAGCTAGCTAGCTAGAACCGCCACCTCAGCCAAGGCAGAGGAAGTTTTTGTCAGCCCATGTACCAAGGCCGTTTGGTAGTTTTAAGGCCGTACCAGTACTACCGTAGCACCTCCTCAACTTGCAAACATAATGAGACGATGTTGGGTGAGCTCTTGGCTACTGGCGACTGTTTGGTTGATTCGATTCAGTCCTTCACAGACAGTCGGTGCTCCGCCATTCTGTGCATGATGGCTTTGAAGGTAGTGATGGGCAAATACACGTATTTTAAGTTTTGATACGTATAATACGTATAATACAGTATAATACTGTATTATACTGTATTAATCTATGGTCTGTCCATCTTCCCATGCACATTATGTGGTGCATTCTACAGTTCGAAATAGTCTCGTCAACAAGATTGTGAAGATGCTGCTCTATTGCTATGTCAACTTGAGGCTTCTAAAGTCTCTTGAACCATCTGGGGATCAGTCGATGACGGCTTTTGCGGAGCTCTTACTGCTGATTTAGACCAGTTCTTGGTAGATCTAGGCCTTGATGAGGATGATGCAGCATCTGTAGCCAAGTCTAGTGGGCCTCTAAGTAGAGGGAGGGTAACTGGATAGCTAAGACCTCCAAAATTAGCAGTAGTAGTTAAATACGTATAATACGTATGTATTGGAGTTGGGGACCACGTATTATACGTGTATTATACGTATGTATCAATGGGTGTATCAAAGGGGTGCCCATCACTATTTGAAGGGGTCCCAGTACCCAGTACGATCTCTCGATTTCTGTACCAGCATCCAGAGCCAGATCAAAGATCAAGGTCTCTGTTCTCTGTTTGATCGCTTGTGTCCTCACGCCATCTTCTCCACTGCTCTTACTTCTTACTTCTTGTGATGCAGCAAAACTTGGCTTTTAAGCCAATGCGGTGCCTTCAAGTTCAGCACACACTTATACAGGTACAGCTGTATGCACACCGCCCATGCATGAATGATTGAACTGAATCGAATTAATCCATACATGTAGACTAATTAATAGCTATGGAATCATGATGAAGTGATCAAGCGATAAGGCGATTGAAGCCCGAAGGAGGGGCACGACGACCTATTTCCGCCACCTAGATATAGCAGGCTGACCAAGAAGCTCTTTTGGACCTGCTTTCCCTTTATGTCTTTGAAATGTTGTGGTTTGAAAAGATAGATGTTCCTCTCACAACAACCGTTCCGGTGCCGGTAGAGTGCCTGCAGCTACAGCCTTCTTCTCCGAAGTGCGACGGTTCGGTTAATTGTACCGGTGGGCAGTGCTATGGATTTTATTCCTTGAGTCTCGAATCATTACCTCGGCAGTCTTGCTGCCAGAGCCCTCAACCCCTTTAATTGTTTTTCCTGCTACGGCGGTCCCTGTAGGTATAAGGGTAGGGTTAGAATACAAATAAGTCAGCAAAAACTAAATAAGTATCCTAGGATGGTGCTTTTAAACCAGCTAAAGCTATTTACATGCATCCTAGTAGAGGGATCTGCTCCTACCAGGAAAAACTCTAAAGCTAGCTTTCGCTAGATAACTAGTATTCTAGCTAGCTAGGGGTATCTGCTTCTAGCTTGCTATGTGAATCTGCTTCTAGCTAGGGGGGATCTGCTTCTAGCTAGCTAAGCGGAAGTTAAGCACTAGCTAAGCACTACAGGTATCTGCTTCTAACTAGCTAGCTATATGGTACTGTATCTGCTTCTACACGGAAACCATTCTGCCGAGGTTACACAGCTCCGCTGGCTTAAGAATTGGACTGAAACTCATGAAACCAATGCTCGTGAGGGAAACAACACTTTTGAAACCTTGCTTGCGCCGCAAGCTACTGAACTCGTTCTCTTGTTTTGTTTGGCTAATTGAAGATTGCTACTGGTACTTCCGACCTTTCATTCCTGCTACCGTCCCCGACCCCAGTTCGCCTCGTGTGATGGCAAAGCTTTGCAATCCATGATGCATGTTTCCGGCTCACATGAAGACGTGGAATACATCAGTACTTTGTCCACAGAGCTGTTTGCGAGTCTGGAGCTCGCAAAGCCTCACAACTATGAAGTTCTATAACTTCTCCAGGCTTGGGATGGTGATCGTTGGATATACACTGACTGTTGAATCCTGCTTGAGATATCTCAAATCGATTGTCTTCGTCAAAGAAAGCGGTTCCATTGGAGGCGATCCATCGCTGCATGGGATCGTTGGGATCGCATTCCGTCAGAAATAATTCTCGTCTGCTGCGTCGCCAGCATCTTTGGTCAGCGACAGCTGCAGATTGAATGAGTACTTCATCATCGTTGACGGGTAGAAAGAGGAAGGCCTGCTGCCATGGCTCCAACCCAGTACCATCACATCTAGCCAAGAAGGTTTGATTGGAGAGGCACTCTTCGACTTGATCACCATACCAGCACCTCCTGTGGTACGGCAAGTAGAGCTTGAGACGACTTGCCAGGACATACCGGTACATCAACTTGCATCATGAAAGATCCTATTCCAACTTACCCCGTCCCCGGCCACCCATTGAAACTGTTTGTGGCACACCAAAAGGATTCCCTCGTTGAATTCTGCCATTCATAGCCTTCCAACAGGATGAGAAATTGGGTCAGTCGAATTCTCCCATCATATACTTTCTGCAAAGAAGTCAGTTGACTTACCTTCTTCCCAATAGAGACGCAATCGAAAGGCTCCAGGCAGTATGGACGGCAAACGAAGGCAAAAATCGTTATTCCCCACCCCACTTCCATCCTCCAAGGTGCAACCCGGAATCGGACTGTCTGGTTCCGAACGGCCATGACAGTAGAGTCCCCAAGCACACTCTCCATCGCGATCGCAATCTCCCTGGCAGAGTTGCAAGGGAAAGGAGGAGGCAGGATCCCCGTTGTTGCCAACAACTTCAGCAAGGGGCCTGTCAATTGTCGTGGGTGCAATACTGAACGGAGGTAGCGGTGTGGGCTCTACTGTCGGTGCTCTCGTTGGTGAACTTGTCGTGGGTACTGCTGTGGTCGGCGTCGCAGAAGGTTGTGTGGATGGTGCAATCGTTGGGGATCTTGAAGTAGAATTGATTGTGGGTGGAAGGGTATTACTAGGTTTGGCTGAGGGTGGAGTAGTAGGTTTGTTTGAGGTTGGTTGTATGATTGTTGGACTGGCTGTAGATGCATTCAATGCAGGCGCCTCACTTGGTGGGTTGGTCACATCTGTGGCGACCGTTGGCGATTCAGTAGTTGTGGTTGGACTCATCGTGGTGTCAATGGCGGGAGATCCTGTAGGCAATTTGGAAATACTGGTATCAATAGTGGGCGATCCAGTGGGTCCAAACGTTGGGGATTTTGTGGTGGGCGAGCCAGTTGGGTTCTCTGTGGCGATGGAAATACAAAAATCCGTGTTGGCCGCAAAGGTCTCCCCTCCTTGGCAACCAGGAACACCCGTAAAGGCAATTCTCTGAAAGCAAAGCAGTCCAACGTCGCAATCACTATCGACATCGCAGTCCCCTTCACAGAGTTTGAGAGGAAACCTGTTGAGATTCGGTATGCCGCCATAAGCTTGCAACATTGGTAGGTCTGCTGGCGTCGGATCATTATCTGCGGTGGCATTTGGTTCGTAGGTCTTGCCGCCATAAGCTTCCAGTATCGATGAGTCTTCTTGGAGGCTCCGATCGGTCTCTTGGAATCTGGCTTGCCAAGAATTGTAGAGAAGGACCAGACTGGGAATCAGCAATGCCGTTGCAAAGAAGAGGACAGAGTGCAATCTCGACTTCATTGCGGATGAATCTGATCGTCTTCCAAAGGAATGAAGGAAAGTGCTTGGATTATCTTCACCGCCGATCCCCCGTCATTTTGAGGTAGCAGTATCTTTTCCTCTCCATTGACATATTACTTGATCATGATGGAACACATTCACGGAGGGTAACTTGGGGTTACGTACTTTCCCGCCGTCACCGTCTAAACAAAAAACGCAAAAGGCACGAATGAAGACTCCATGCCATCCGGGACTCTGAGACCGACGTGTTTCCTTTCCCGGCGCACAACTCCCAATCTCTCAGTGTTACAGTTCCCCCGATTCTCGGAAGTTAGGGGCAAATTGATAGTACGGTGCTGTACATGTATTAATAGTTGGTCCTTATTGTCATAATATATTTAGTTTAACATCATCGAAAAACATACAAATGTTTGCGTCAGGCAGCCGCAGATACGGTACGATACGCATCCAGTCCCCACAGATTCTTAGATTCTACACCAATCTCTGAGTGAGGGAAAATCAGGCTCTTTCTTATTGGGGCCATCCAGAAAAAATGCAAGATGAATGGGCAAGATCCCACTACCATGATATATCTTTTGTACTAAAAGGAGTTTCGGGTACCCTAGTAGACACGTCGTACTGTAGCGGTGAACAACCACAGGTATGGCAAGTTCTGCACAGACCAACTTTGGGGTCTCTACCGGTGCGGCTGTACGAGATATCAGTGTAAATGCAGTCTTAATGGCTTTTGGATCTGAATCGAACACACAACCGAGACCTAAAACACGAGTCTCAGTCGAGTCACACGAGATTTTTTGGCTACGTGTACCGATAACTATCGCAACCCCTCACCCCTCCGAACAGATCCTTCGGTCCCTTGGTTTGTGTTTGCGAAGTTTGTGTGTTTGTTGGCGGTCCTTCTGATACCCATGATAACAGGTTTCCTTCTGTGCGGCTGAAGGAAGCAGTCTCTCCGCTACCGTACAGCACTTCATTGCCATCCTTGTTCTACCGGTATCTCATCAGGAAAGAGGTCAACATGGATGCCACGTTCCACCCGCTACCGGGCAGCATCGCCGAGAAGTCTACGTTTCCTCCTGGTACCTCGTGCCTCTTTGTCGAAAACCTTCGGGATAACAGATTAAGCAACTTCAAGCGAGGAACTGTGGAAGAAGTGGGCTTGAATTTTGCAGCCTCGCAGGGAAGAGGGCTCCTGTACAAAATTATTGGGGTAGGAGACAATGCAGTGTTTTGTCAGGAAGAGCAAGTTTTGTTTGCCCCACGCACAAAGGTGACAATCACCTTGAGAAGCGCTGATTGTTCCCAGCAACTTAACGGGATCATTTTGGGATCATCATCTGTGGATGATCCAGCTACAGATGATAATGCCTCCTCTGGAGTAAAATACGAATTGCAGGTGACAAGGGGTGCTTTTACTAGCATCTATGCCAATGTATCTCCCCAAGACATTGCCTACCGAGCCACTTCTACTAGTACTGGATCAACAGCCACTGCAAGCGCTGCCAGAGAGTCTGGGAAAACTGCTGTAGCTCCTACTGAAAATGATGATGCCATTTCAATTGATGATGATGACACCGTACAAGACGGGGAGGACGAATGCGTTGCAATTATGGCACAACAACCCGAAGAGGCTAGCCAAGGCGCTTCAGCAGCAGCATGTTCCACCAAAGAAATTTGCGATCAGCCAGGACCAAAATTAGAATCGCCAACCATTGATGAACCAGATGTATTGAAAGAACCTGATGACAAGAGCTATTACGAGTCAGCGGCCCCGGAACCAGGTAGCAAAACAGATCTTCTGGAATTGGAGACTAATGTCAAACTATCTCCAAAAGAGGAAAGTACTCGACCTGACCCAGCAACTGCTTCAGAACTCCCATCTTACGACGAGTCAATTGAACGAACAAGCCAAGAGGCTGAAAGCAGAATCAGCCTTGACAACCAGCATCCTCGTCCAGACTGCTTGGCTAATGCTGAGGATGCACAACATTGTCTCGAACAGCCAGAAACCTCAAACGATGGATTTGCCATCAACAACCAAAATCCATATCCATTTCAAAACATATGCCAGGGAGAGCGCCATGATACTTACTCTGCCCAAGGGTTACTGCGGCCGTATTTTCGCGTAAAAATCACCACCATGTGGCCTTTCAGTGATTTGTGCTTGAACTATCATTTGAACGGTGTGTGCAAGCGCGGTAGAGGTTGTGCGAGAGCAGACAGCCATCGGGACTTGACGCGAAATGCGGCCAAGAGAATGGAAAGAGTTCTTGCCCCGGTCACATCTCCAGAAGGACCGATTTTTTCTGCCAAGCGACAAAACGGTGATAAAGATGTCATCAGCAACAACTACCAACCAAATCCGTTCCGAAGAATTCGTCGCTCTTCTGAGAATCGCATCATATTTGCCAGATCCCACCTCAAACAGTGTTGTGGTGGCCGCTTCCCGTTACCAGGATTCTGCATGCATTTCCATTTGAATGGGATATGTCCTAAGGGGCATCTCTGCAAGTGGTTGGAGAACCACCGTTACCTGACAATAGAAGAAGCTGATGAAATCGAACAAGTGCTCCAGCCTGTCATCGGTGCAAATGGGCCCATCTATGCGAAAACACGAAGTGCCGAAAAGAACAAGAGAAAACTCCTGTCGGAAGAAGGCGCTCCACAGGACAAAGATATGGGTGTCTCGTCGTCGGCTTCTAAGCGTCGTTCCCTTACAACGGATCCCAAATGTAACCAATCTTCTTCGAATGTGCAATCTGATGGCGAATCCTCAACCGACGACGAGTCAAATGCGAGATTGGAACCTGATGTACGGACAACGCAAGAGCATGAAGTTGACCAAACAGAGATGGTGGGAAACATTGCTTACAATCTGCAGCCAAACCCATTTGACAGCATCCACCGCAATACTTACAATCACATTGTCAATGCAAAGATCCGCCTACAGAATTATTATGGGCATCATCCTTTCACGGGATTCTGCCTGCATTTCCATTTGAATGGGCGTTGTATAAAAGGAGTACACTGCTCTCTTGCTGAAGATCATAGAAGTTTGACAATCGACGAAGCTCGACAAATTGAGCGAACGCTGAAGCCAGCCATTGCTCCAGATGGACCAATCTACTCGAGGACACGTCGAGCAGCGGCCGATGGAGAACCACAATCGCCAAAGAAACGCAGAAGAGGCAATCCTAAAAGGAGGTGCAGTTCTCACTATGAGAGAAATCCAGACGACGAAGATGCACCATGCTCTCCTTCAAAGCGCCTTTGTTCAACCAAATTGGTAGACCACAACGTTAGTATCGAGGAACAAAGCAATCGACGAGGAAGTTGCACTAGGCCTAGCAATGGCAGCACGGTGTCAACAGCCGAAATCCATCAAGCAATTAAGTGGACGCCACCACAGTTGATGACCCAGCAATCCAAATCAAAGATTTCGTTGACTTTGCCTGCCCATACTTTTGGTGTGGACTTCTTTGAGAAGAATATAATTGGACCCCAGGGCACAAGAGCAAAACATCTTGGTGAGCGTTTTGGATGTACTGTTGAGCTCCATGGGAAGGCATGGGAGCACAGATCAGAATCGCCTCTGTCGTCAGCAGATTCTGTCTTGCATGTGAGACTTACTGGGAAGATTACAGATCGTCTGGTGGATTGTGCAAGATTGATTGAAAAGCTGCTTGTCAGGGCAATGGTACCAGAGCTTCGTGGATTCTTCATGTTCCGTTTGTCCAGCCTCAACCAGTGCAAAGCAGGCAACCAACTAGTTGTCCACTCACCAAGTCAAGACAAGGTTTATCGTGTTGACAACCTTGCCACCTTGCTTGAAGGAGTAGTAGGCGAAGACCAAAAGTATCTTACTGTTGTCAGTGATGGGCCTGTTGCGGACCACAAGGGCAGGCCCTTGGATCCAGTGGTAAGCAGGCTCAAGACTCTTCAGGAGTGCCACCGTTCCTGTAAGGTTGAGATCTGTGAAAGAAGCCAAGCATATCCAAACATCTTTCGTTTCATTACCATCTATGGATCCACCCATTTGGATGTATTGACCTGTCGGAATAGCATTATACAGGTTGCAGTTACTGGTACCTAACGCACTTAATTAAATCTTCCAGCTTTCATGATGTAGCTAGCTTCAAAATCCCGTTTTTGACTGTATTGTGCTGGAACTGCAGTCTCAAAGACCAAATGCGTTGATTGGTATTCGAAACTTTGCAATTGATCACTCTCATATGCAACAGTACTGATTTGGTTGCGGTTCACTGCCCTCATCGCCTCCTGTTGCTGATGTGCGCCGTGCCCTGTGACAGCTTTATTTTGAGTGATTAAGGTCTTTGAAAAGAAGTAGGTAAGGCAGCGTCCTCTCTTTCCTCTCCTGTAGCTTCCAAATCCCAAGAAATCTGTAGAATTTGAATGCCATTGGATCCAACTTATAGTACTAGTAGTTTCATTCTATCCATTGTGGGGTACGGTAGTCTCTCTATCTCTCGATTTGCGCTTTCAAGAGATCTCTAGCTAGCTAGATCTGTAGCTTCCTGACTTTCCTTCGCCCTACCGGTACGGTAGCTTGCATCGACAATCGACAACACGGCACCGCACGTACCGGTATCTCGTGACGGGACTAGGGAAAGATACGGGACTCTCAACCAGCTAACAGCAAACAAACAACGTCCAAAAACAAAACGAAAGGCAGACCATGGTGGGCGTGAAGCAAGAACCCGATGTGGTGGATCTATTGTCTGATTCTTCGGACGAAGAAGAGTCCGTAGTGGAGGTAATAGACAGTGCTGCTCCCAATCCACAAGGTCCACCGCCACAAGAAGAAGAGACGTGGAATTCTCCCTACAAGTATTCCGCGGATCAAGTACAACCATTGCCGCCCGATCTGGCGGCCACCAAGCGGTTTCCGATTGGTTGCAAATGTCGAGTGATGCACGACGAGTACAGTCGATCACGGTGCTATATAACGGGAGAAATTGTGCAAGTGGCGTTTCCTTGGTCCGAACGGACGACGGACTTTTATCAAGTGCAATACGACGACGGCGAGACGTCGTTGGAGTGGTGGAAAGTGGAGGATTTGGAGTTTGCTCCTGGGAGCCAAATATGGTACTACAAAGACCGCACCAAAGATGATGGTCGTAAAGCGGCCGTGGTATTGGGTACCGAATTTTATCCAGCAGAAGAAGAAGAGGGCCTGGAAATGTCCGCAGCCGTGTTGCACTCGATACAAATTATTACGGGGACACGTACCATTCACCATGGGATTCCATCAGACAATGTATCGTATCGTTCTCCACTCGATGAGATTCCTCCTGACGAACAGCAACAGCAACAACAAGTTCTGCCCAAAATGGAGATCAAAGAGGAGCCCGGAATCAAAGCAGAACCAGCATATTCATAGTTGGAACATGTCATCGCCATAATGATGGAGGGGGGAGCCAGTTTCAGGATGTATAGAAACAGCCACAATAATCAAATACTCGCAGTTACGTATGACTGGGAAGTTATCACGGAGGGATAGTTCTTGCTAGCTAGTAGTCAAGTCTATTGTCAAAGTCGTTAGAACCAAATACATGCATGCTGTACTGGTATCTATACGTGCTGAACTTGGACCTGAGTTCGGAAACGAAAAGGAAACCCACCGTACGTAGGACTATGCTGCAAGGCAAATCGTGGCGTCTTTGGCCATGGCCACGACGCAGGTCTACAGAATGATTCATTCCACTGAAAACGCGAGGATCTTTAGTTTTAAGTACACGACGAGAGCATAGCTACGGTAAGGAGGAACGTGTGTCTACGAACGAAAATATCTTGCATCAATGTGGTTCCAGTTCCGGTACATGGACATGTAGAAGTCATCTTTTGCCCCCGTCACACAAAAAAAGAATCAAGCTTTCAGCTGTTCCTTCGGGCGGGGTAAGGAGAGCAAAAGAGTGCCAGGAAAGACATTTCCTACCATATATATGATTGCAGAGATCAACCTGAATTACAATTGAATGTCGTAGCTGCGTTGGCCACAGAAAGAGGTTGGATCTCAAGCTCAAGAGAGGCGAAGCTCAACGGGCAGTCGTGTGGTGAATGAAAATTGACGAGTGATGAGTCACAGTTCGCGAAAGATCCGTCGTCGCGACAACTGCTCATTTTCTTTCCACCAGCAAAACAGCCAATGGAGAGAGAAGGTTGTCGCTGTTAACCTGTCTGCTGCTGGTGACTACACAACGACAACAGCCGCCGACCTTTTGATACGACAGCCTCGCAACCGCAACACAACAGAGAGAGCAACTCGACAATGAACGAGGAAAGCCTTGACGACAAGCCCTCGGCGGCGCAGCAAAGCCATGTCTTCCGACCAGCAACTCTACCACAGACAGCGGATGGTAATGACAATGGCAAGGACGACTACATGGCTCTGGCATTGAGACAGTTGGTGACTGCAGCAGAGGCCGACGGCTACAGAGTGCGCTATGCCGTGGAAGTGATTGACACAGACGGCAAACGCAAGGTCTATTCGAGCGACACGAAAGGTCGAGTGAGAGTCAACGGAACAGCGCGTGCTGTCCCAAATATGGCCCTTTCTCTTGTTGATTTTGACCAGAGTTCACAGACAATGGAGCAGTGTACACTCAAAAACAAAAACAATCCATCTTCCAATCAACATCCCACGGCAACCAGCAAGCAACACGGACGGCGACTCCCATACAAAAAGCGACTGTTGATGGAATTGGCGTCGTCGTCGTCGCCATTCGTTCCCGACAAACAGCAGCAACGGCAGCCTCACGACATTCTGCACAGCAATCGACAACCAGCAAGAAACACGGCACCCCGACGAGTCTCCATAGAAACGACAACGAGCTCGTCGTCAACCATTGGATTCGCTCCTTCTTGTCGCAGCCATGACCGTACGACAGTTTCAATGGATGCTGCTGCTCTTGGATTCAACAGCTGTAGGGATACTTTCGACACTACAATTTCCTCATCCGAAACGCCACTTGTCTCTAGGAAGGAAGACAGGGCCGTTGCCGACGCCAATGAGCAAACGCGCAACAACAACATGTGTTCACACAAAGGTTCTCCCACAGAACGCCCTGTTCACGCAATACCAATCACGGAGGTCTCGTTTCAGCACTCGTCTCGTCGGGCATCCGTGGATACTGTGCTGTCGTCGTCCTCGGCAGCTCCTTCTGAAAAAGTGATTGCCACAAACATGCCTTGGTCCAAGCGAGGAGGGTCACAAACACATCCTTCAACCCAAAACAAGAAGCGGCGAGTGTCCATCCCCGCTGCGCAGCAACCACTCAATACAACTCCAGCTGTGAGCAGCAGTAGCACCACCAAGAAGCTCAATTGGGAACCGCCACCAAATAGCGAAGGATCCGTCGAATCCAGAGTCAGTTCACTGTCGTCGGCCGCAACTGGATCGTTTGATTCAGAGTTGGAACCAGGAGAGATCGTTCCAACGAGCGTTGGCGCTACGAATGAACTGCTCTCGATTCCACGACGACGGGCCTACTGTTCTTTGGTGGACAGGCCAGGAATAGCTGATTTCACCGGGCGGCGACCTACGGACATGGGTGAACTGTTGGAGCATCGAAACGCGATGCATCGTTGTATGCGACGATATCTGCTTCCATCAGAGTTCGGAGTTGATCTCTTTGAGAGTGCAATGATTCGAATGGGAAACGGCCGTGGACTGTCAAACTATCCCATCGAATTCGCACGCTGCTCGGTTCGACTCTGCGGGGCCGCATTGAACGGATCGACACACGCTGACGACGACAACGCGCTCTTTTTAGAGCTGACGACAAACAGCAAAAACGCATCCGAAACCATTCGAAGGTGCTGCCGCGAAATCGACAAAGTGCTCTTTACCGAGAGCAAGGGTCACAGAGACTACCTCATGTACCGACTGGCAGCGTTGAATCGGAAACCCGGTACAGTGTACGAGGACGGCAGTGTCATTTCAATTGGGCAAAAGCGTCTAGATTTCTCGAGCGACCTCTGGTACATGACTTGTGTCGACTTATTGTGTGACCGCAAGGCACCGATGGTGGATGATATCATTGAAATCCAAAAGAAACATCCGTCATGCAAAGTTCATCTGCGCAACACTCACTGCAAGGCGTACCCTCGAATCCAGCCTCATGTGATCGTTGCCAGTCCCATCCAGCACATCATGCAAAAAGTGCAGCAATGCCGCAAGGATGTCGTAGACTTGATTGCCTCAAGCTAAGACACCGACTTCGTGTTCAGAGGCCGAACCATACCGGATAGCAGTACGCGTCGTGTTCCATAAAAAAAACTGTACTGTAGAGCGCTGTGTTGGATGTCGATGCATGCGCTGTGAGTGCCGTATCCATAGTACCGTAGCGTATCAGGTGGTTCCAAGGACTTGCGTGAGTGGTGAGAATCGAATCATTTTTACAGGCAAAATCAGTATTTATCGAACCTTTCCGTAAAAATTGGCCTAATGAGATAGATGTTGTCGTCCAATTCAATTTTACGTAACTACTTTTAATAGTATTGTTCACTTTTTACTTTTATGTAAGCGTTTTGATTCTACACTAGCTACGGTGGCTAGCTAGTAACGGACCGGTACGGTGTCAATAGCACATTCAGAAACTGAATTTTCCCAATTTCGATCTCCAGTCGTGTTTCGTAGCAGGCCGACATTGCCAGGGTCATCGATCGCGGGCAGCACTTGTCACGGTGAACACTTTGGTGCCAGGAAGACAGTTTTAGAGCGGTAGATGGAGTAATAATAGTTTTGGTATTGTTGCATTTTACTACATCTACCTGAGACACAAAACTCGCTTCCTGGTTGTCACACACCTCATCCAACCAGACAGAAGCAGTGTTCTTCAATTGTTGTGGACATGGCCGTGTTGATAGAAACCTTATCCCACAGAAGATCTGGCTTGTTGACTTGATAGGGAGACAAGTGATTGCCTGACGGTCAAGGAGAGTCTCTTCCTAGCTACTAGTAGTAGCCCAACTGCAACAAAAGCCAAGGAGTCGGCAGTTCCGAAGTCCTTCAGTCTCGTACCTTCAGTCTCGTACCCTTCCCGTTGTCCCTCCTAGGACACTCTCTTCCAAGCAAGATGTATCACACCATGATAAATGTAATGAAGGACCCGGTCAAGAACCGTGGTCCGCTCTTCTTGATCATTTGGGCTGCTTGGGTGGTGGTTGGTAAGTACAGTAATGTAGCAGTGTTGCTGTTGGGTTGGGTTGGTCATTCCTCAGCAGTCGCTCACTCCAACCGTCATGACCGGTTTGTTTTCCGCTCTTTACTGCAGGATTCTTCTTTTATTCCTATGCTCCGAAAATGAACCTGGGGTGGCGAAGAGGATGGTATAGTGAGTCGATTGGTCTCTCTTTCTACAGCTGGGGCTTCATTCATGAAGAGATGTGGCTGACTAATGTGTAATCTCTGTTCTCGTATCTTTTTAGTGGCTATCAATATTGGTTATTCCATTGGGTTCGGTGAACCTGGAGAGGACTATGATCCGTACCTCTGGTTTTCAACCATCTATGTGCTGGTATGTTTTGGGGTTTGCAGAGATTGTGACTGCAAACGTTGTGTTCCGGCCTTTGTCAACTCGACTGGTCTTCCCTTGGCTGTGTTCTGTACCTCATGTTACCATTGTTACCCCCCTTCCTTTGAAACAACATAGATTGGTTCCAGTTTCATTGGAGTGGCTTTGAGTTTCTTTGCTGACAAAATTGGAGAAGATCACGACAATTGGTTCACAAACTTGGTCCAGCAAAAGGCCTACGAAGAGAGTATTCAAAACAGCAGGGACCCCTGGGTCCTCCTCAAAGCTATTTATGTGCAGTATGAAGCAGTTATCAGGGCCATAACTGTATGGGTCATTTGGATTGGAATCATGATTGTTTACTCCCTCTGGGGTCTTGGTTGGTCCTATGTCCAGGCTCAATACTTTGCCATTACAACACTCAGTACTGGAGGTCACTGGGGTTTGCCCAAGTATGCTCCTGATTGGATGTGGCCCCTCACTGCTTTTATGGCAATGTTGGGTGTTCCATTAATGGGTGTGGCAATGGCACAATTGGCTACACTCATGGTGGATCAAGGTGACATTGAAGTCACCAAGAAAGAGCTTGTGGAAGATGTCACGGGCGAAGAGTTGCTCATGTTGCGCAAGTTTGGACTCGAAAATGGTGATGGTGTGATTGACAGCGCCGAATACATCATTCTTTGTATGGTCCGCATGGGACAAGACCCCGCACTGATTGAATTCATCTCAAATCGATTCAAGGAGTTGGATGATGATGATTCTGGATATTTGACCATTGAAGAGATCACAGGTGGCAAGTACTTTTTGAAAGATGGGCAGATTGTGTCCAAGGTGGGTGGTGTGCTAGGAATCAAAGGCGTGAAGCAATTCAGCATGGCAAATCTGAATGTGCAATTTAGCGACAGCGAGGAAGACGACAAAAATGACGACAAAAATGACCTTGAGGCATAGATGGAACAAATACACTAATCAGCAGCAATTTTGTCAGAATTGCGGGCAACGCGATGTTTGGAAGATAGGAGTCACTCAAGGTGACGACCGATTGGAAGAGGAGCATCAGAAGAGTCATTGCCACAGACTTACATGTTATAATAAATATCATTCATGCATGATCGTTGCTTATTGCGGCGTCTGCGGCCACCAGGAGGAACTCGGTGAGGAACGTTGTTAGTAGATGCGAAAGCAGCAGGAGCCTCCTGTCCTGTGATGTCGCCCCCATCCGAAGCCAGGAACTCCGTGGTGACGGTGGCCATCCCCTCTCCGTGTTAGATTATTAGGTTGAACGGTATCACCTACCTGTAGTCAACAAGAGTTGAAGACCAACGGATCGGCTGCGTCTGGATGAAAATGTTCGAAGGTGTCACTCCTCATTCTCGGTGTGCAAGCTCATGCTGATTTTTAAAATGAGCTGTCACGGCAGGCTTTGCAATGCAGAGCGTCTCGAAGGAATCTTGGGAAGTGGCACGAAACGAGGACTTTGTTGCGTCCCTTTCCACAGATACCGGTAGAAGCGGGTGTCTCTTCGCATGTACATGTAATAGGATGCTAGGGGTAAGCTCCTCTTCAAGCGCTGGGGATACGTGTAGTTTGCCCAGTGTTTGCATGGAGGGCTGATCTGGCTAGCTAGTTCTGTAGGTGTTGGTTTCAGAGTGGGAAAAGGAGTTTGTCCTGGCAAACGTGCAGGCGTGGGCCCTGGCAGCACTATGCAGAGACTGAACCCCTTCAACACGAACAACTCTACCGGGACGGTTGGGCATCTGGAATGCTTCAACTTTTAAACTATGAGCGGTATACTAAATGCCGCAACGCAGCAATGACGAGCCTGGGTGAATGTTCTTGCTGAACTATGACCGTGTGTGTTGTGCTAGCTAGCCCAAGTGGAATTCCTTCCGAACGTCTTTAGCCCGCAGCACATCACCAGCTTTCGAGCTGGACAAAAGAATGTGTGGTACAATACCTGGGAACAAGGCATCCGTTGGAACAATTTCAGCCTGACAGTGACCACAATCATCTTCCACTTTCTTCTTGTATGCTCAGCACAAGTGGCTTCCAATCGGTTGACCGAACCCACTAACAACATGAAGATACTTCATTTTACCGCAGTCCATGTCGTTCGGGCTTTGTGTGAAAACAATCTGATCTTCTTTGTTATATTGGCTTGCAAGACATTTGTTCTCAAACCAAGATTGGCAAGGAGGTAACCTCGAAATGTTTTGGGTGCAGCATTTACAAGAATGCTCTCGACGGCAAAACAACAGTTTGAGAGGTTCTGTGAGTTTGATGCTGCCATTTGCAGATACAGTTTTGTGTTTGAAGAGGCATTGTCATTGTAGATTGTCTTAAAAGAGGTCTCCTTGAGTTCTATTGTACAACCAAACTCATCAAAAAGCTCCTTTGATGTCGCGTCTTGCTCATCTAGCAGATGTTTTCTGAAGAAGTCAACACCAAACTCAACGGGCAAGTAAAACTTTGCAGTGAGATGTTCTTTCTGTGGCTGAATGTAGCCAGAGCGTACTCCTTTGTTGGGTTGACAGTTTCCTCGCAACATCGGCCCCTTCAACTCCATGATATGGTCTACACTGCCAAAAATTGGGCCTGATGACCGAATTGCTGGTGCCAATGCCTGCACAAGTGATCTTGCTGTTTCAGGGTACAAGAAAACGTGGCTCCTCGCTAGTCGACAGTGATAGGAACAAGAGCCGACAAGATGCCATCGTAGGCAAGTTTCATTCACTAACTTGCCAACACCACCATGACCAAATGTACACTGTCCACGTTCCATTCGTTTCTGCCTGATCAATCTGAGAGCCTGAACAATATCATGATTCTTGCCAACGCGGATGCAATGCTGTAATGACTTGTCTGTATTGTACACGACGCTAGTGCTACGGAATGTCATTCTCAACACGAAAATTACGAGTGTCATGTAGATTTCGCGGTGTCGAGGCCTCGTTTTCCTGCCTCGCAGGGCGCCGTGCATGATTTCCATCCGGTTGTCGCATGGTTGCTACATGTACTGTGTTCTTCCATCCATTGTTGACGGCCCCTTTCGTGGAAAGCTGGTGTGAATCGCCTTGCGATGTTGTGTCAGTTCTTGGTTTGGCATTTCGAGCACATTCCATTGAGACTTGACGCTTCCTCTTGGGGGGTGCTTCCACTATTGCTGCGATTTGCGGGCCTCTGTGTGATGATGTAGACGTGACGACGATGTTGATCTTGGGCGGAAAGTTCTGCTCGGCCTCAATCTCGCCCTCTTCCACATCGCTGGAATTGCCTGTCTCGCTGTTCTGCAGTCCGGGGGATATTCCATTGCTGTTGGCCCTTGTTACAGGCATATCTTGAGTCATGCTGTTGTCGTCACTTTGCGTGTTCCCAGTGACATTGTCTGAATGCACCCTTTCAATTAGCTTCTCTGTTTCAGGAACGGAAACAGCAGAATCAATCTCATTCAAGCGCACCGCATTGAACTGGTACGAATCCGATTCATTTGCTTCAGTCAACGCACTTTCATTGCAATGACTACATGTAGGTTGGACTGAGGATTCCTCGATCTTGATGATTGAATTTTCATGTTCTGTGCTTGATGTAGCCATTCCCCCCTCGCCACCTGAACCGTTGCCTTCTAACGTGTTTGTCGGTGTAAACTCATCATCGTCTTGGTCTAGTGGCAACGACACTCTCCAATGATACAAGCCCTGTTTTGGCACGGATTGTGTCAAATTTTCAACTTTCAAATGGGAATTGTGCTGGTTGGGAGTCTGTAGATTGGCAAGTTGTGAGAACGTCAAGTGTCTGTAGGTTGTCGCGTCATCTTCGGTGGACTTCCTTCGTTCCACTTCCACTTCAACCTCCACTTGATATCCTGTTGGAGCAGGACCTTCGCTAGCACTAGTGCCATGTTTGGTGTTGAATGCACCAAGGCTCGGCGTGTGAATGACCGATGATGATGGTTGGACATTGTGATGAGATGATCTTTTTCTATTTGCGCTAGTCGCAGGCACATTTGCGTGGATGTTGGCCAGAACGTTACGCTGACCGGAAGTTTCTCTGCTCTGTTCCTTCTTAACGATTGTCTTTTCCGAACGATAGGTGAGCTTACTTGGATCGACACCATGCAGCACGGCGCATCTTCCTTGGAGTGTTTGAATGGAGTAGACCACATCTTGACGACCTTCTAGCGTACATGTTTGAGAGCCAACCACTATGCCCTCCACTTCTTCAGCGGTCTCTTCTTCTTTCTTCATTTCATCCTGAATTTTTACAAACACGGGCGACCCAATCGCAAAGACAAGTCGACTCTCCTTGGCGTAAACCAACGCAGGTTTGGCATTTCGGTTGTTGCTGCAGGTTCGACAAGCAAACGATCCAAGATGAAAGGACAAATCCGTCAACTCTACTTGACATAGAATCTCTCGTTCGTCCGAGTCCAAATTGATTCCAACCTCTCTGACAACACCCGAGACGACCATGGAAACCAACCAACCCGAGGGCCTTTCCTCCACTTTGCTTTCACCAACTGAAAAGCAGTTCAGCAGTACTCGACATCCTGGTGGAAACTTATTGAAGCGTGCAGCCTTCTTGCGAGGCAGCGGCAAGAAATCGTCGTCGTCATCCAGATCAGAATGGATACTTGATAGTTGGGTTGCCATGGTGATCGCTCATGGATGGATCCGCTTCAAAAGTGAGACCAAGGGGTGCATTGAGCGTGAGTTGGTGACTCCTGTGAGGTCGGCCGACGGGCTTGGTTTTTGAATGTTGCCACTTCCCTTTTTCCACGATGGTTTACCACGATGCATTGCCCGAGTTTCTCAGAATTTATTTTTATAAAACAACGGGGTTTCGTAGACTAGCCAGAGTAGATCTCAGTGATTTAGTTTGAATAACTAAAGGGGGACTAGATTAACTACATGTATCATGATTGAGTCAGTCGGATTGGCATTGTTGCAAAGTACCCTATCTCTGACCCGATTGCTCCCATATGGCACGGATGCTGAGAACATCATTATAACTGGAGCTGGACAGCAGAATATGGGGAAGTACTTCTCGATGTGAAGAATCTCTCTCCACCAGTTGAATGAAACAGGATGGGTACTCCCGTTGTACTTGCTGCTTAAATGTGGCACAATGCTTGCCATTGATGGGTGGACCAAAGACCCTAATGGCAGCTACAAACCTCACAGGTCCATTGCCATTGGAACTGGCAAAATGATCAAGGCTCTTGATTTGAACGATCCCATTGGCACCCCTGCTGCGATAGCCATGAAGAAATCTGTTCAGGACAGCCAGAGTATAGAGCAGATAGCCTTGGAAGAACTTGGGAACCGCCATTGCCAACAAGTGCTCAATGGACAAGCAGCAGTTGAGGAGTTTCCTTTCGTTACATCCCTTAACCTGGATGTACAGTCTTGGTGCGCTGGAATTGCTGGCTGGAGAACCATCAATCATGGTGCCCTTGAACTCCATAGTACAGCCAAATGCATCGCATAGTTCTCTTTTCCTAATGCCATTCTCGCCCAAAATTGTCCGCATCAAGAAGTCCTTTCCAAACTCTCCAGGCAAAACAAACTGAATTCCTCTTTGTTTTGTTGGCTTGTGGTGGCTGCCAACTGGTACGTTTCTTCTCTTGCATGGTTGGGGGGCATCAGCGGCAACAAGGTTTGTCCTCTCTGGTCCAATGTATCGTGCCTGGGCTGCTTTAGGCCTTTCTGGTGCGCAAGATTTCTCCTCAAACCTTGACCTCTTTGGTCCACTGCATCTTGGCTGTTCAGTTCCACACCTTTTGGGCGGACGCAATGATGGATCATCGAGCTTCGGCGTTTTTGATCCAGTGTGCCGTGGCTGTTGGGCTTCACCCCTATCGGGTAGTTGGCAAAAGCGAACCTTTTTATTGCCTTGCCGCGCCCGATGATGGGAGTCCTTGAAGTTCCGTGGAGCCCTCAAGATACCAGGCCTGCAATCTTGACAGTCTGCGACTTGCACGCGGGAGCTGCAAGGAGTCTTGCCTCCAACATTTGGATCTTTCAGTGGATGATCTTTCGCTCTAGCATGGGCTGAAGTGTGATTCGCAGTAGTCCCAATCTGCTTGTTTTGACCGTTCTTTGACCCTGCGACAGCTTTCTTGTCAAGACCGGAGGCCTTTCGCTTTCGCCGTTGAGAGCGCTGTATTTCACGAACAATCTTGTGTACTTCTTCGGCCGTCAAAAACGTGTCCTCGTCCAATTCCACTCCGTACTTGATGTTTGGATCGTCAGATGTAAAAAAACTCTCTTTGAGCTGGGACAAGTCCGCGAATGTACAATTCCTTCGGAGGGGTGAAACTGGTTCCGCATTCTCGCATTGGTCCCCTTGTTCGCTAACGGTCTTAATGTCCCTGCGGATGGGCGAAAACAAACCGTCCTGTTCAACTTCAGACCTGATAGTTTCGTCACTGGATTGGATGAAATCAGTGTTCTCTTTATCTTCTTTAAGGGCGCACAGTGATTCAGATTCCAAGGGCGTTGTCATCGGTTGGACAAGGAACTTCTGAGGCGAAGAATCACCAGCAGCTGGTGGCTCATCTTTCTTGGTGACTAGACTGCGCTGCTTAGTGGATATTGCTTCCTGCTTGTCTGCGCCCTGGTATTGGGGCACGCGGCGATCCGCAATCCGCTTTGACTCTACATAATGATGCTCAGTTTTGCCAGCGAGTACAGAGTAGAAAACAGCGGAGGAGACGTGTTCGCCCTCTTGTTTTATTTGCAGCGGCGATTGCCGAACTGCTGCACCAGTTATCATTCCCTCTTCATAAACATCTGAAGTCAAACTTTCCAGCCACACAGGAGTGCCTTGTCGAAAGATTTCAAGCTTGTTTCCTCCGTCCATTTTGATCCGCTTCCGTTGACAAATTGCATCATCCGCATTCATCTTCACAGAAGCTCTATGCAAGCTCAAAGCGTCGGATTTCACTGGCGCAGCGACTCTTCTCTCCGACCTGTTAGTTTGTGTAGCCATTCTTAGAATGCTTTTCATACAGATTATGAGATTGGAATGATCAGTTGATTGCCCTTTCTTTCCGTGAAAATCGCTTGAGTTTGAATCGAATCGTGAACGTGTTGTGTATGTTGAAACGCAGCGAGGACCGAGGACAGCGTGGAAGGCTCGCGGGACTTTCTCAGCGTGGACACTCGACTCTCTCGACATTGTTAACTAACTAAAGAAGGAATTACCACTCTCTCGACAAATCACATGGCACTTTGGAAGAAAGAGAGATAAAGCTTCTATTCAAAAGTAGGTGATGCGACCCCACATGCACAGTTCTATAAAGAAATTTCAGAAAATTCTTTGTCCAGGTCATCCAGAATCCGAAATTGGTCCTCCTCCGTTGCCAATTGCTAAGCTGAGAAGACACACGCATTGCACTTTAACCAAACACACGCCGGTAGCAACCCGCTTCTAGCAAAGAACCTTCAAGGATGTAGCTATCCATAGCTATTGATTCTATCTATCTCTCTTTGCAGTTTCTACCTTCTACACCGACGGTGAGCTTGAGCAGAGAGACAACATTACCTGCGGACTTCAGATCCAATATCGGAGCGTAAGCAGTTTCGAACACGGGGTGCTGGCGGTTGCTTCCGTTGGCAGTGGACCGACGAGTAGTCTCCATGGCAGTTGGGTGTGTGTAATCTCAGCGCCATTAGTGCTGGCAGCCAACCAACATGTTCTGCTTCTTCAATCCAATGAGAATGTTCCGAACATGACCATCAACAAACTCAAGTTTGACGAGGCAGGCTTTTGGGGGAGACGCAAGGAATGATGCGGATTCCAATGGCCATCACTATGATCGATAATAGGACAGCCACAGGAAGGGCCACATCCAAAAGAGACGGGGCCAGTGCTGTGTGCCACCGACAACTGCACCAAGCAGCTTGTCTTCGTCAAAGGATACAGTGGCGTCGGGTAAGTCATTGATCCTCATACCTCTTTGGCTTTGGGCTTGCCACTCCCGGTGCGACGTGTTGCGTTGCCC